>CP135557.1:2649345-2666565 GCA_032402905.1 Khaya senegalensis | reverse complement strand
ATAATGTTTAATTAAAAATAAAAACAAACATCCTCTAAATTTCTTACCTCACGGAATTGCAACCCCGGTACATTATGTCATGATACTTGTAAGTGTGAACGCTCAACATATATTTGTAACGGCTTTTCTTTTGGTCGAACTCAAATTTTTTTTTTTTATTTTAAAATTTTTCCTTCGGCTGTATTCGATTTCAATTAATGATAGGGGTGAAAAGATAGTGAGAGAGAAAACGATAAGCAATGTTGAGAGTAGCTATGCATTTGTAGTTTTCAACGACACGTAGTCTCTTGGCATCATTTACGCAAAATCAAATCACACTGAACAGAGAATTGCTTGACTAAAGCTATTGCTATAGACAAGAAATTAATAAGGGTTTATTTATTATTGCTATTATTTTTGTATTGTGATGATTTCTTTTAACTTTAAAGGTAAAATTAAAATAATATTTAATAACACTAATTTTTTATAAAATTTATTTATTTTTACACTAATATTTTATAATTTCATTCATCTTACAGCTGTGAATTAAAAGCTACTACACCTTAATACCAAACAAAGTCTAAGTCTTTATTTGAAATTTTGATACTTTATGTTTTTTGTTTTTTAAAATTAAGCTTTTTAAGTATTATAAAAAAATAAGTTATATTTGTCCTTAAACAGGTGTAAGTGGGAATTAGAGTTTAGACTCTTGTATCAATTTAATAAATTTTATTGATGAAACTAACTAATATTCAAACTTAAAAGGAATTTAAAAATACTAATTTTTAATAAGATTCATTCATTTTCTTAATTGTTATTTGACAATTAGTGAATTTTTTATAAAACAACCGTGGTTTTGAAACAACTAGGACTACAATTTCTGCAAGCTGATTGATCAGTTGATTGAAATTTTGAAGTTTATTCTTCATTAAAATATAGTAATATTCTAAACCACATAATTTTTCTTTTGATAAATTTCTACGTTAATTCATATGATGAAAGGAATAAGCATGAGTTTATTTTCCTGTCAATTTCTTTCTAATAAGTTTCCTACCAACTGTAGATGATGAAATTGAAGATTGAACCCACGAAAATATTAGAAGTACCCTTTCGCAACAATATTTTTTGGGTTATACCGCATTCAACCCTATTCGATCTATTAAATCAATCTCTTTAATATCAGAAATTTGTTTCCACGGGAATTCAAAACAATTTATGGTGCCAACTGCCATGATCGTTAAGTTATTAGGATTTTTTCAAAGCGATCTCCTGGAGAAAATTAAAGAGTTACTTTATTTGAGTGAAGATATAAGAGAAGTATATTAGTTTAAAATTAACTTTTTTGGATTTAATCTATAATTGTGGGACGAAATGATATAAATTGTAACCATATTTTAATTATATTGGCTGAAGTCGTGATCTTTAAGAAAAAAAAGAGAAGAATCTTTAATTACATGCCGTAGCTGAAGTCATGGCTGTTGAAATAACTCGCGTAACACGTGGCTGTTCCATCTATAAATAGCAAGCTTACTCTTCAGCGTAAATCACAGCCAACTCAACTCAAGTTCACGTTTCCATTGCTGAATCTTCTTAATTAATAATAAATAAAAAGTTACCCTATTTCCCCTATGTTTTATATTTGTATCGTTGATTGAAAACTAGGAAGTAAGCCCTGTTTAGATAATTAAAATTATCATTTTTACAACTTTTAAAATCATGTATTATATCTTCTAACCACTGGATGAAAGTCACTTACTATTTGAGATGAAAATTGTAGAACAAGATTTGACATATTTAGCATTACTTGCAGTTGATTGCTTGATAGTATATCACTTCTTATAGCATCTCATTTGATATTTATCAATGCATAGAGTGTCTCTATTTACATATATTGCTAAGGCGCACAAGGTTGTATGACATATCTCTAAACTTCTAAAAATTACCGGTATGCAAGAAGGGGCTACTTTAGGGATTGTGGGGCCTCAGGCAAAAAATATTTTATCAGGACCTTCTTAAATTTGAATTGAAATAAAATTGTTAATTTATTATGTAAGATTTATTTTATCTAATATCTATCAACTTTAATTATTTTTAATCAATTCGTTAAATTAAGCAAGCACAACATAATTTAAATAGAGAAGACAATTGAATTTTAATTGAGTTCAAATTTTTTGATGTTATATCTACGAGATCATGATTAGAAAAAAAAAATCATTAAGAAAAATTAATGATTACAAACAATAATGGTTATATATATATATATATATATATATATATAACTCCTTTTTATTATTGCCATTGTGTTGAATATTTTTTCTTAGTGTCTTGTTTAGTGAGATATCCTCACTTTGATGTGTTAAAATTCCTTAACTTAGCCTAGCAATAACCCCTTGCTAAATGTGTTACTCTCTTCAACAACTTTGAATCTTCTCTTGAAGAATAATATGACAATATTTTTATAACACTTAAAAAATAAATCTTTAAGTTTACAAAATTAAAATTTACGAACTCATAATTTTCATCAAATTGTCTTTCTTTTGAAAGCACAAAATGATAGTATTCTAAAACTTTTCATATCATAAAAGAAAAACAACTAACCCTAGGGAATCCAACTCATCTCAGAAAATTCAATTCAGTTTTTTTTTTCTCAATCTCTCATAAGAAAATTAATGAAAAAAAAAAAGAACCAAATTTCAAGAATCAAAAAGAAGAAAATTTTATTCAAACTATATCTTTTTTACTTCTCCATTTCTTCTCTATTTTTCTCTCTATCTATTGCAACGTAACAAACCAAATTTATACAGTCAACATACTACACATGTATCTTAACTATTTGCTATTGACTTCTATGACTTTACAACCTTACACATCACCATATATGAACAAATAGAAATTAACCAGATTTGGAAACAAAATCAACTTTTACATTTCTCTACCTTTATTATGTTTTCATGCACGAAGAAAAACATTTTCTTCTTCTTCTTTTCTTGCAACCTTCTTGGTGTTTGCAAAGCTTCTTAATCAGCTTTTAAATCACACAGAGAACTTCCTTTCATTAACACTTTAGTAATATACTAGATTTAAAATCTTCAGATAGTGCTTCAGTTTAGAAGTAGGAACAACGTTAGTCATTATATCAATAGGATTATTTTCAATGCTAATCTTTAGCAATCTCACATTTCTAGTAGCTATTATTTCTCATATATAATGAACTTTCACATCAATATGCTTAATTTTATTATAGAAAGCCTAATGCCTTTCTAATTCAATAGCACTTTAATTATCACAAAAATTGTCAACTGAACTTGTTCTAACCTAGCTCAGTAGCTAGTCCTTTGAATCATAATGCTTCCTTAATAGTCTATGTAGTAGTTATATACTTAGCTTTTATTATCGACAACGCAAAAACATGTTGCGTTGATGACTTCCAACTGATAGCATATCTATATAGAGCAAATGTGTATTTTGTGAGAGACTTCTTTTTATCCAGATCAAAAGCAAAGTTTGAATTCACAAACCCTATAAGACCATTCCACTCAACTTCTCTCCTTTTATATGTGAGATAGCATATCAAACTTTTGTTTATGTACATCATAATTTACTTTACAGCTTCCCAATGGACTTTACCAAGATTGCTTATAAACTTACTGACAATACTGATAGAATGAGCTAAATCCGGCCTTGAACACATCATTGCATACATAAACATTCCAATAACGTTTGCATATGGTACCTTTTCCATCAAAGTCTTTTCTGTGTCTGTTGTTCGACATTGGCTTTTTGACAACTTAAAAATGAGTTGCAAAAGACGTCTTCATTGTCTTTGCATTAAGCATGCCAAACTTTTCAAGCATCCTTTCCAAATATTTTTGTTGAGACAACACCAATTGCTTTTTGGTCTTATCTCTTCTTATTTCAATTCCTAAGATTTTCTTTGTTGGGCTTAAATCTTTCATATCAAATTCTAAAAATAGTTTTTGATTCAACTTATTGATTTTTCTTATATCTTTACATGTAATAAGCATGCCATTTACATAGAGTAACAAATAAATTAGTTCAGCTTTACCTGCTCCTTTGTATTAAACACAACAATTATACATACTTCTTTTATATCCTCTGCTATGCATAAAGTCATCGAACCTCATATTCTACCGCTTTGGTAATTGGTTAAGTTCATACAATGATTTATTCAGCAAATAGATCATATCTTTTTTTCCTTTCACTTTAAATACTTCAGGTTAAGACACTTACCATGTAAGAAGGCAGTTCTTACATCCATCTGAATCAATTCTAAGCCTAAAATTACTACAAGTGCTAGTAGAATTCTTATAAAAATATGTCTTACCATTGGTCAGAATACTTCTTTAAAGTTTAGCCCCTCTTTTTGAGTCAAACCTTTTGTTACAAGTTAGGTGTTGTACCTTATTCCATTCTTACAAGTTTCATCTTCTTTCCTCTTAAAGGTTCACTTATAGCTTACCATTTTTTGTCTTTAGGTTTAGGCACCAGTGTCCATGTTTTATTTTTGGCCAAAAAGTTCATTTCCTCTTTCATGACAGCATACCATTTACCTAAATTAATAGTTTTTAAAGCCTGAATAACAGTAGTAAGTTCCGAGTCATCTACATCTTCACCCATAGATAATGCATATGTAATAAGGTCTGCATACTTATATCTTAAGCGTGGCTTAACTTGTCTTTTTAATCTATCCTTAACTAGTATATAATATTGTGATTCTTACTATTCTAGTATATTACTTTCAATAGACCCTTGAGCTTGTTCTTGTTTCATTGGTTCCAATTTTGTTTGTTCTTTCATATCCTATTTTTAAGACCTTTTGCTATGAGACTTTACCATAATTTCAATATTCTTAGATAAAATTTCATGTCCTGATGTTTTTATAATTTCAATAGCCAATTTGTTTCTTAGCATTTCCTCTTCATGAAAGATGACATTCCTACTAATGATGCATTTTTCATGTTTACCATTATGACACCACAACTTATAACCCTTGACATTATCTGGATACCCTACAAAAATCCCTTTGATTGATCTCGGATCCCACTTCCCTTGTTTAAGATGTGCATATACTGTGTAACTAAAGATTCTTAAATGTCTTAGACTGAAAGGTTGTCTTATCCACATCTTCTCTAGTGTTTTGAAGTCTAAAGTAGTGGTTGGACACTTATTGACTAGATAGGCTGCTGTTGATGCTACTTCAGCCTAAAATAATCTATAGAGCCCTACACTTAAAAGCATGCATCTCATTCTTTCCATAAGTGTCCTATTTAACCGTTCAGCTAGTCTATTCTGTTAAGGTGTGTACCTAACTATTCTATGTCTTTTTATACCATTTTTCTTACAAAAATCATAAAAAATTCCATTACAGAACTTTATTCTATTGTCAGTTCTTAATACCTTAACTTTTTGGTTCTTTTGATTTTCTACTAAGGCTTTCCACTTTTTAAACTTTCCAAAAACTTAGTCTTTATTCTTTAAAGTATACAACCAAACTTTTCCAAAAAAATCATTAATTAGAGTCAAGAAATACCTAACTTTACCTACAGAAGTAACTTGAGAGAGACTCCATACATCCGAATGAACATAATCCAGTATCTCGTTAGTTTTATGAGTACTAATTTTAAACTTTGTTCTATGATGTTTGCCTAATATACAGGTCTTATAAAACTAAGTTCTGAATCTACTTTATCACTTAACAATCCTTGTTTCTTCAATTCAACCAAACCTTTTTCTTCAAGATGACCTAGCCTATGATGCCACATTATTAGCATATCACTAGGTTTGTTTCCTACTGAGTTTACTTCACTAGATATGGCATTTCTATTTAAGATATACAAATCATTCCACTTAATTCCCTTAAAGGAAACTAGAGATCTTTTAATCACCTTTAAGACTCTTTTTTTAGCCTTGATTGCATATCTTAATTCATCTAGCATACCTAAAGAAAATAAATTTGTTTTAAGTTCTAGGACATACCTATCTTTCTTTAATTCCATGCACATAGCATTATGTAATTTTAGCTTAATGACCCATATTCCTTTAATTTTGCAAGTTCTATCATTCTCCATCACAACTTTCCCACCATTGATCAATGTCAATTTAGAAAATAAATTCCTATTTGAGCACATATGAAAGGTACAACCAGATTCTAAAATCAACTTATCGTTACCTTTGTCATTTGAAGCTACTAGCATAAAGACAGTTTGAAAATCATCTTTTGTACTAATAATACATTTGCTGATTTATTTTGGTTATCGTCACTTTTATGCCCTCTTCTCTTTGGGTAATTCTTTTTAAAATATCCCTCCTTATGACAATGGAAACACTTCAGTTTCTTGCCCCTGTATTTTAATCTTCTATCTTTATTTGACTTAAAATCCTTCTTTTCTTACCTCTCCCTTCTAGCCAAGGCTTCAGCTGACTTAGAATCTTTAATTTTAATCTTCTTGATTAGTTCTTTAGAACTCAACGCAGACTTTACATTGTCCATAGTAATTGTATCTCTACCATACAATAAAGTTTCTACAAAGTGTTCATAACTAGGAGGCAAAGAAGTCAATATCATAAGAGCTTGGTCTTTGTTTTCAAATTTGATCTTGATAGTTTCAAGATCAAGAATGATCTTGTTAAAGGTGTTTAAATGCTCTTTGACAAAACCCCCCTCTTTAAGACTGAAAGCATAAAGTTGCTTCTTCAAGTAAAGTCGATGAGCCAATGACTTTGGGGTATATCTCGATTCCAATTTGTTCCGCAAACCCATAATTGTTGTTTTTTTTGAAACCTCATGCAAGACTCCATCACCAAGAAATAGCATAGTTGCACCTTGAGCCTTTTTTAAAATATCATTCTTTTTTGATTCCTTCAAATTTGTTGACATCTTTTATTCTTTTAATAAGGCTTGTTCTAATCCCTTGTGTATAAGACAAGCTTTCATCTTCAATTTATTGTTGCAGTTTTTTTTTTTTTAAATGCAAAATTATTTAAACACGTTTTTATATTATAATTAAGATGGTAATGTTAAAAAAATTCAATAGTTTTGTAGTGTAGTATAGAGGAAGAAAACTAGTTTGTTTAGTTTGTTGAATGACAAAGATAATAAAAATAGAATTTGTTATGATGAATCATTGTATTTGACATGTTTTATAGATTCATTAAAAACTCATACAATAATTGCGCATTTTTAAAAGGATAGAAATTAACAAAAGGTTGTTTTGACTTTTAAGTTAAAATTTTTAAAAGCAATGAAATAAAAATAAATTATATAAAACTTGTAACGAAACATATTTTTTTATTGTTATTGTCAGTTATCTTAAAACTAAAATAATTAATGTTTAATTAAAAATAAAAACAAACATCCTCTAAATTTCTTACATCACCGAATTGCAATGCCGTTTGGGTAGATTATGTCATGATACTTGTGAGTGTGAAAGTTGAACATATATTTGTAACTGTTTTTCTTTTGGTCATACTCCATTTTTCTATTTTTCCTTCGGCTGTATTCGATTTCAATTAATGATAGGGGTGAAAAAATAGTTAGGGAGAAAATGATAAGCAATGTTGACAGAAGCTATGCACTTTTAGTTTTCAATAACACGTGGTCGCTTGGCATCATTTGTGCAAAATCAAATCACACTGAACAGATAATTGCTTGAATAAGTATCGCTCTATACAAGAAATTAAGGGTTCATTTATTATTGCTATTATTTTTAGTATTGTAGTGATTTCTTTTAACTTTGAGCTTAAAGCTAAAAATATATTTAGTAACAATAATTTTTTACAAAATCTAATCATTTTTGCACTAATATTTTATAATTGCATTCATCTTACAGCTGTGAATTAAAAACTACTACATCCTAATACCAAACGAAGTCTAAGTCTGTGTATGAAATCTTGATACTTCCTTTTTTTTTTTTTTTTAAAATTAAACTTTTTAAGTATTACAAGCAAATAAGTTATATTCCTCCCCAACCCGGTGTAAGTGGGAATTGGACCTTAGAATCTTAAAAAGAATTTAATAATAGTTTTTAATAAGATTCATTCATTTTCTTAGTTGTTATTTGACAATAAGTGAATTGTTTATAAAACAACCGTGGTTTTGAAACAACGACGACTACAATTTCTGCAAGCTGATTGATCAGTTGATTGAAATTCTAAAGTTTATTCTTCATTAGAATATAGTAATATTCTGAACGACATAATTTTTCTTTTNTATAAATAGTAATTTTGATCCACTTCAGTCCAACAAACCAAACAGCGTTATGTGGGTTACTGATTTGACTTCAAAACTTTCAGTTCCTACCAAATATTTAGGAATTTTTGTAAACTATTCAGTAAAAAATGGAGAGTTGAGTACAAAATTTAGAATCAATATATCATTTCTACTTATTTGTGTTATTAAAAGTCATGGGAATTTTACAAAAATAACGAAAATTAATGAAATTTAAGAAAAAAAAATAAATCCTCAACTCTATTTTCTCTTTCATCATTCTTGTATTTTATTATTTTTATGTTGAAATATGAACTTCTTTTAATGGGGAAGGGTATAACATTTCCCTTCAACCGATGCGGAAGCTGCCACTTTTTGTTTATTGTTTACATCTTCAGTGTGTTGTTAACTTCACTCCAAAGAATTTTTTAATAATAAATGTAAGTGATAAACTTAAATATTTTTAGAAGCACTTTTAGTTCTTCTCTTGCTACATAATTTAAGTACCAAACATAGTCTTACGATAGATCAAGAGAAACAATTGAAACTTTGAAGTTAAGTACCAAACATAGTCTTACGATGGATCGAGAGAAACAATTGAAACTCTGATGTATGCGATAGTTTGTATGGGATCAAATATATTACATGTCGTTGTTGTTCTTAGTCGTTTGTGTCTAATTCAGGATAATAGCATTGAAAGGCAGTATAGATTGAGATATCTTCAAGGTACTTGATGTGTGTTACTTTCATACAATTTTATTATACTCTTACTCTTGATATGTTATGTTATACAATTCCCTTAATCAAGACTAATCTTTGTTGACAATTCAGTCTTGATCAATTTAATTCACCATGAACTCCAGCAAGTAACAGAACAAATCAGAAAGGAAAAACCAACTCAGAAAATACAGCAAACACAATTTGATCAAACACAGAATTTACGTGGTTCAGCCACTCAAGAGTAGGCTTACATCCACGGCAAGAACACCCCAAAACTTTATTGATTATCAAGCTTTCAAATCAAGCTTTCAATGAGAGTATACAGATACAAAGAAATTGCAGAAAAATTTCAGAGATTCTGACCTCTTCTTTACTGCCCGATTCCCCACAATTCTCCTCTGTTCTTCTGTATTTTCATTTTTTCACCCCCCTCCCTTGTGATTTGATTCAAGCTTTTATTTATAACAAGATTAGTTAGTTGACAGCTCATCTCTTTAACTAACTCATAACAACTTCCCTTAAACAGTCGTCAGCTTATTTAATCTTGCTTCCAAAGCTTGAAACACCAAACCTCACATGTTACTAATTTATACCTTTATTTATTTATTTTTGGTATAGTTTTATTCATTTTATTTGTTGTTTGTGTAGGTGGAAACAAATTCATGGAATAATAGGCATTGGAAGTGAAAAAAAAAAAGAAGCTTTGGAATGCAAAGAAGATAAAAAGAAAACATAAGCTCTAAGGCCTCGGCTTTGAAATCTAAGGCCAAGGCTTCGAACATCAAGTTTTTATTTACAATAGTTGCTTCCAAAGCTATGGTCCCAAGAAGTTTAGGACTTGGACTCGAGGCGCTAAAAGTTAAGGCCGCGACGCTCAATGAGGAGGTTTTGGAAATTTTATCTGTTTTTCATCACTTTTAAAAGTAAAAACACATGCCATTCGAAAAGGGAGGTTATAAAGGGATGAAAAACAAAAGAAAGGGAGCCACTAAGGGAGAACAAAGAGAGAAAGACAACCAGAAGTTTGGATTTGGGGTGAAAGCCAGTAATTGGGAAGAATTATATTTCTCTCTATTCTCTTGTTTATTTATCCATTGATGTCGAACTTAATCATGATAGTTTTAGTTTATTATATTATGAACTAAATTTTATATTCTAAGATTATGTTATAGCTAAACTGAGATGACTTAATTTTTGGTTGTTTGAACTTATTGAAGTTATTGATTACTGGTTGAATGTTCTTTACTGTTCTTAACGCTTCTGATTGATTAACCATTAGTTAAATATTTTGATTGCATATTAATGTCCTAAAAAAGAATATTTATACTTGTGATTTTGTGATAAATGTTGTTGTATGAGTCTATGTAACATAAAAATACACTTCCATACTTAGTGTAATCAATTCATTGAATCTATTGATTATTCTAATTTACATAGAAATATAGTGAATTGATAATTGAAAATATTTTTTTATAATCCTAAAATAGGCTAATGAATAATTTTAGGCTTCTAGATTTCAACTATTATTTTAAACTTAATTAATAAGAATAGGCACGATTAATGCAAATTAGTTTAAGTGAAATTATATGTCCTAAAACTTTCACTATCATCAATTTATCTTGAATTTTTCTTTATTTTGATTTAATCGTTAGTTATTTTTAGTATACTCATCTTTTTTATTTACTTCATTTAGATAAAATTAAAATAATTTAATTTGTTAGTTATTATATTATTTGTTCACCAAAACATGCACTTGCATTGCATGATTTTCACAATGGTACTTCTAATTTCATACTTACTTTTGGAATTGAAAAACCAATGCTTTTTGACTGGACATATTCAGATGTAGGAAAAGTGTCGAAACTTAAAAGTCTACTACAGGTTATTTGACGACATTTTCAGGTAAGGTTGCCTACTGGCAATCTCAGTTGCATAAATGTGTTGCACTTTCTACAACAAAGACAGAAATTACAGCAATTGAAGCATGTAAAGAGTTGTTATGGATGGAGAGTTTTTTTCACAGGAGCTCTGATTCAAGCGGCAGCAATATATAGTATTATGTGATGATGAGAGTGTTATTTACACTAGTAAGAATTGTCCTTTTTATGCAAGATCAAAACACGTTGATATACGGTATTATTGATTGAGTGATGCTCTCAATGACAATATGTTCGAACTTGAAAATACTGACACCGATCAAAATGGTGTTGATCTCTTGAGAAAGGTACTACCAAATAAAAAAAAAGGCTTAAAGTTTGTTGTTTGATCACCGAATTGGTGAAACCCTTCAAATAGTTGAAAGGGAAAGATTTAGTAGCTGGGTTTCCTTATTTTCGCTAGAGGCCCTGTTAAAGTATCTACTGATATATTGCTGAAATGTCTTTTGATTAAAGCAAATCGATCTTGATCTTATGCACCAATTTGTTGATTCAGAAAACAATCAAGAAGAGAAAAGATAAACACACAGATTACGTGGTTCGGCAAATAATGGCTACGTCCACGGATGAATATACAGATTACAGCCACAAAACACAGACAAATGAAGAAGAAGATTACAGTCAAGAACTTTGCACCAATTTTCTGCAGAAAGTTCTTGATCCTCTGTTTTCTTGCTCCACTGCACAATTCCAGTCGTGAATCAATTTTTCTGCCCTTGCACTTTCTGAATTTTGTTGCCTTTTAAAAGGAGAGCTTGTTGACTGTTTCCAGAAGCTTGTTGACAACTATCTCACCTCCTTCTTTAACTAACATTCAACTAACTTCCCTTTTGACAACCATCCGATACCCCCTTCTGATATTTTTTGAATCATTCATGGACCCACATGCCCAATTTCATTAAAAACCAATCTATATAAAGGGCATTAGCTCTTTCTTTTTTCAGTTTTGTGCCTGAGAAACCTAGAAACAAAAGAAAATAGAGGAGTCAGAAACGGAAAGAAGAAATTTTTTCAAAAAAGAGATACTTTGTAGTTCCGATCAACAAGGCGATATCACGTCATTTGTGATCCGATTGAGCTGAAATAATAACAGCATATTCGACAGATAGGGCTGCATTCTAAATGGTGGAAATCAAATTTGGAATTTCATTTTAGCAGATCTTTTGTTGTTGTTTGAGCCACTAGTTTTATGAGATTTTTTTTGCTCTATATTTCCTTTTTAGAAATTGTATTTATCAAGATTATTTAGTCTTGAGATTATTGTTGATGTATGCCGCTAGTTTTGGCTAGGAGAACTTGGTTATTCTCATTATT
Source organism: Khaya senegalensis (assembly GCA_032402905.1). Taxonomy (NCBI): domain Eukaryota; kingdom Viridiplantae; phylum Streptophyta; class Magnoliopsida; order Sapindales; family Meliaceae; genus Khaya; species Khaya senegalensis. Next base: position 2,654,388 of record CP135557.1, on the reverse strand, counting down.
TTATCATGGTGGATCTTTTTTGGGTACACTACAATCCTCTGGTTTTTATTTCTTACATTAGGGAAATTTTTGACATTAAAATTATTTGAGTATTGTGATGGTGTTGTGGAGATTATTTCATGAAAGCAGATTTATTATATTTGCATAAATTTTCTTTATTGGTTTGTATCTATTAGGTTCACACAAGCGGGAAAATCGTTGTTTTTCCCAACACAAAAACCATCATAACACAGAAACAATTCCTGGCTTCATGAAATGTATGTTGCATGTTGCCAAGAGTTTTAATCTCACAAAGCATAATGTATAATAAACAACATTTGACTTGCTGATATACAGATCACATCATTTGACATTGCCCATCAGCAAACTCTGTGCTTTAAAATCAACACAAGAAGTCCAGTTCCTCTCGTTTTATGATTGATGACTGCAGATTTAATGCTAGAATTTTTACTTCGTCCAAAATATTTAGGAATTCGGTAAATTATTCGCTAATGGATAGAAGAGGTGAGTACAAAATTCAGAATCAATATAGCGTTTCTATTTATTAGTCTTACCAAAATCATGGGAATTTAATGAAAATGACAAGTAATGAAATTTAAAAAGAAACTTAAATTCTCATCTCTGTTTTCTCTTTTATCACTTGTATTTCATTACTTTCATAATTAAATATGAACAACTTTTAACATGAAAGTGTATATATTTTCCTTCGACCATTACATGAGCGGCGACATTTTAGACTTCAACTTTTCAATTTTCTCTCATCACTAAACAATTTCATCTAATTTTCAACTAAAAAAATTTTAACTAACAAGAATAGACAGTTATAAGAGACAAAAGGATTTGAGATTCAACGCCTGTGAAGAAAGATTGTTAATGTGGTCACTGTATTAATGGCAGTGTCATATTCTATGGGTGGTTGAATTGACATTGTTAGTGTTAGGATTTTAAGATTCGGCATCTTATGGCAATTATTATGTATGTATGAGATTAAAACTTTATTGCTGTATTTTGGAATCAAAATTTCTGTTACAATTCTGTTGCAACAATCTAGAACAATTCTCGACGTCTAGGTTTAATTTTTCATGTGATATTGCTTTTTCTAGTTATTTAAGGAAGTGCGGTCATCAAGCACTTCTGTAATTTTTCTAGAACAATTCTGTTGCAAAATTATGAGTCTGCAATTTTTATTTTGTTAAACTAAGAGAGTTAGATCTTTTAAATATTATATAGACATTTTGGTTTTTTTTTTTTTTTTAGGAGAGGAATAAGATCTTTTTATAGAGAAGAAACTACTAGTTGAAAGAAACTCAACAACATCAAGTGAGAGGATCTTGTTGAACAAAGTTGAAGGGAATTCGATGCATTAAAGTAAGGGGATCTTGTAAGCAATAATTGAATGGAATTTAGCTGCTTTAAAGCAAGAAGATCTCTTTGAAAAAGTCAACCTAGAAAATTCAACATAGCAATAATAATGAAAAGAGGGAATCTTTAATTTATATAAGTTCATTGGTATTTATCTTATTTGATTTCTTAACAAATTATCTTCTCTAAGTGTGGCCTTGTGAATGTAGGATTGAAAATTTTAAATTGCGTTAAAATTGCTTGTCTTTTTTACTTGCTTTGAGGCGTGTTGATTCAATGAATTGAATAAATTAATTAAAATTGGTAGTTAGTTAATAAACAAATCTATCGATTTACATCACAATTCATGAATTTATTTGGTGAGATTTTAGTATTTGATTTGTTATTGTAGGTATGGATTTTCATAGGGAAGAAGGATTGATTTTAAATCACCATTACTCAATAGCATGAATTACTCTTATTAGAAAGCAAGGATGAGAGATTTTATCAAATCCATTGATGAAAAGGCATGGCATGCTATACTTGTTGGCAAGACTCCTCACATCACGGTTGATGATAAGGGAGATATGATTCTTAACCACGAAGAAACTTAGACCTGTGCAGAGCTTGTCATATTTTAACTATAAAGCTTTCAATGTAATCTTCAATGTTGTTAATGTGAATCAATTCCAATAAATATGAACTTGTGAAAACACAAAGAAGGCATGGAATATTCTTTAAGTTATCCATGAGGAAACTTTGGCAACGAGGCTATCTAAACTCTAAATGTTGTCTTTTAGACTAAAAAAATTGAGAATGGATGATAACGAATTGTTTAATAGTTTTAATTCCAAATTAAATGATACTTCTAACGAATCTTATACTTTAAGTGATGAATATTTAAAACTAAACTAGTAAGGGAAATATTATGATCTTTACCTGAAAAGTTTTAAATAAAAGTCACTACCAGAAGAAAGTAAAAACATTAACTTAATAAAGATTAAACAGTTGATGGGATCTCTTAGAACATTTGAGATGTATCCAAATTGATTAAAAAGGGATGTTGAGTTTCGAACCCTAAAACTAATCAAAACTAACAAGTGTCGAATAAGATGAGATCAATAATTGAATCAACCAAGCAAAGAAAATGAAAATCAAACTATAGAGACAAGAATTACATGGTTCGGCTTAGCCTACATCCACGAGAAAACAAGCACTCAAGATTACTTTTATTGTATAATCTTGTAGAATACATTCCTAGCTTTCCATCGAAATCAAGAAAGCAAAAAATGGTGAACAAACTTGCTTGGAAACTCTCTGAGAAGATGACCTAAAACCCAGCCCTTTTATCTTATTTCCAGCTTGTAAAGCAAACTCGGAAACAAAGGCCCCAACAGTTTTAACTGACTTCTTTAACTCAGCATGCTAGCACATTAAAATTGCTAAATACACTTATTAAATTTCTAATTGCACCTACATTAACAAATCTCCACCTTTGCATTAAAAAGCAAAGTTATGAGTGCCTCTTTTCCTCTTTCATTCTTCATTTTCCAACACCAATCCCTAAATCCTAGCTAAACTTGAACTTAGCTATTGGCATAACCATGGTTTGAATGTCTGTTGATTATCATCAGTTTGGACCTTCTTCAACTTTATTCTTCCTTTGTTGATTTTATCTCTAATGAAATAGTGTCTTATATTTATATGTTTGGTCCTCTTATGGTACATCTCGTTTTTGGCTAGATGTATAGCACTTTGATTGTCATAAAGTACTATTATAACTTATTGATAGAACCTAATTCTCCAACAATTCCCTTCAGCCACAGTGCTTTTTTGACAACTTCAATTGTAGGTACAAATTCTACTTCAGTCGAAGATAAGGTTACAATAAGCTACAAAACAGCATTCTAGCTAATTAAACATTCGCCAAATGTAAACATATAGACTGTGGTATATCTCTTCCTATCTAAGTCACCAATAAATTCAGAATCCACGAAGCCAATTACTTCAATTTTATTATGGTTTGATACCTCAATCTATAGTTCAAAGTACCTTTAAGATAGCTTACAACCCATTTAAAAGCCATCTATGGGTGGTTGAATTGACATTGTTAGTGTTAGGATTTTAAGATTTGGCATCTTATGGCGATTATTATGGACGTCTGAGATTAAAACTTCATTGATGTTTGTTCGAATCAGAATTTTTGTTGCTCTGTGGCAATGGTTTGGAATAATTCTGGATGTCCAAGTGTAATCCTTCACGTGATGTTGTGTTTTCTAGTCATTTTAGAAAGTGTGATCATCAACCTTAACTAGAAAATAAGTGATGTAAATTCTACAACTCAAAGGGAAGAAAAATAATTGAGAAACAAGAGTTTTAGTTAGAAAAAATGCTTTTCTATTTAAAAAAGTTTTATTTATTTAAGTGTTTAAGCAAAAATCTTCTTTAAACATGTATTATTCTCGTAATTGTTGTGAATCTTGGATGCGCTATTTATAGTATTTTGTGTGTGATTTTTGTTGTTCATGGCCATGTTTTGTTTTCTTAAATTGTTCATGTATTTATTCATATTTTAAAGTGAAAATAATGTAGTAGAAATTATGATTTTTCACTTTATGTTTTATCAAACTTAGATAATTAGATCTCTTAGGCATTAGAAAAACGTATTAGTATTGTTTTTCAAGAGAGGGATAAGATATTTTTTCAAGTGAAGAAAATGATAATTGAGAGGAGTTTAACCAGCATCAAGTGAGGGAACCTCGCCAAACAAAGATAAAAAGAAGCTCAATGTATCAAAGTAAGAGATCTTACTTATCAAAAGTTGAAGGGAGCTTAACTCTTGTAAAGGGTGGGAATTTTTCAGAATAAGTCAACTTAAAAAATTCAACACCACAGCCAAAATAAAAATAGAGAGTCTTTAATTTATATAAATTTATTGGTATTTGTATTGAGTATGAATTTATAGATATAAAATTAAAAAAAATTAAATTACTTTAAAATTTATTATCTTCTTTATTTATTTTATTGGTTATTAATTTAATTATTTGAATAAATTAATGAAAATTGGTACTCACCTAGTAGTAAACGAATCTATCAATTAGACTTGGAGAGAGACGTCGAGTAACAAGAAGAAGAGAAAAGGTAGAGAGATTTGGATTTAAAAGTTTTCTTTCTCTACGTTATAAAGACGTCCTTTTCTTCAAATGTTATTTTCTTAAAAACAATTAACGTACTTTTTATGTTATTATTTTTAATGCACGTGGGCCTTATAAAACAATTTAGAAAGAAAGGTACTAGAAGATTGTGGCACGTCTGAAGTTGCTTTAGGGGCATATCAGTAATTAAAAAAATCCATTAACTCCACTTTATGAAAGATTGATGTTAGGGACCAGCGTGCAAAAAAAAAAAAAAAATGCAAATTAAGTTTTAATTTGTTATTTTTCTAAAACTCAGGAACTAATCTATTATTACCCCTTTTTATAATCTTTACTTGCTAATTTATTTAGATTAGTTTTATTAAAATAATTTTTTATGGATTCAAGAATTAACGTAGATTAATTTTTGTTAAACTTATTTAGAACATGTATAATCGTGGAAGATTAATATAATAACATAATGGCCAAAATCATAAATTTGACAAATAACAAATACTCTATAAATTTAACTATCTTTATATTGGATATTATTTATTTTATTTTTTTT
>CP135557.1:2626096-2648845 GCA_032402905.1 Khaya senegalensis | reverse complement strand
ACACTTATCCACCTTTTCGCTCCTCCAGGAAGCGCATGACAACCTTTTTAGTACCTTTGCAATGCTCCAAGCGCCATCATTAAATTGATTTATCTCTTATAAAGTGAGTTTTTTTTTGGCATTGTGAATTTGTTATACATTTTAGAATGATGGTTGGTTGTTAATATTTAGATTCTTGAGTAATTTTTTCTCTTGGATAATATTAACTTTGACTTGTACATGGGATTTTTCTTGTCACTTGGTTAATTTTTATGTTGGATTCTTGCTTATATATGTTTGATTATTAAAAATTTTTTATTTTGGGCATTTTTATCCTTGGATAATATTAACCTTGACTTGTATGTGGGATTTTGCTTGGTTTATGACTTTGTAGCTTACTTCTTCTAATGCATATGCGGTATTTTCTCATTTCAAACATTATTTTTCTTAATGCTACCTAGGGCATCTTCATGTTTACTAAATGGTTTTATTTTTATGCATTTCTCCTTTTGGTGCTTATTGTGATTGTTTTGGCTCTTTTCGGCAAAAAGAGGAGTAGTATATATTAAGGGAGAGTAATAGATCAAGGGGGAGTTGTATAGAGGGGAGAAATAGCTTTACATTATAAATGACATACTTTATGATGATATATTTCACTCATTAGCTCAAATGGAGTTATTCATTGTCGTATGACTGTATTTTTGATTTTATAATTTTTTTATGAATTATTATGTGTTAACTTGAGAAAAAAATGTTAGTTCACTACATCTGTATTCTTGCTTTCATTTTTGAGTGGTGTATTTTCAAATTAAAAAATGTGTGTGAAGATGTTTTGCCAAGGGTGGATTATTAGCAATTTCAAAGTTGACTTTTTCGAAAATATATTATTGTTGCACTTTTGTATTCCAACAAACTGGGCAGATTCTGTGGATGATTTTGGTATTAAACGTTCACATTTTTGGAATCAACTTGTCTTGTTATTTAGTTAACTATAGACTTCAAGTTTAACTTAGAAATTTATATTGGCCATTCTACAACTAAAAGACAAGGAGAATGGTTGAAAAACAAGAGTTATAATTAGGAAAGACATTTTTCTATTTAAAAAACCCTGTTCTTTTTAAATTTAGTAAACAAAATTTTTTATCAAACAAGGCTTAGGGATATTCTCATATTTAGAGCAAGTATTGGATGTGCCCAATTGAGAGCTTTATGCTTGATTTTGTTCCTTCATCTTCTTATTTTATTTTTCAAATTGTTCATATTTTCTTGTATACTTTAAAATAAAAACAATTTAGTAAAAATTACGAGTATATAATTTTTGCTTTATTAAATTTAAAGTGTTTTATTAAGTATTATTAAGACATTTTGATATTATTCTTATGGAGATAATTAAGACATTCTTCGTGCGAAAGATTTGTATTAATTGAAACGAGTTTGACAATTTCAAGTAAGGTGATCATACTAAATTTATTGAAGATATTTTAACATTATCAAAATGAGAGAATCTTACTTTGATGTTTGTATTGTTTGATTTTTTAGTGGATTTTTTCCTCTAAGCATGTATTTGTGGATGTAGGATGAACTATATAAAAATTATTTATCTTCTTTATTTGTTTTGTAGTGTATTATTTTAATTAATTGACTAAATCAGTTAAACTTGGTCATTACTTGCTAAAATGAATTTAACACTAATTGAATTAAGCACTCCACATTCTCAAGATCCCATTTAAAACAAAAAAGGAATTCTTCTTCCACAAGCAAAACCTACAGCAACAAAGTGTAGAAGCCGGCTAAATTGGCAAATATTGGTTAATTTCGGAGTGAATTCTTATGAGGTTGGAGAGTTGGTGTTTCCTGTATTCATGGTACTCATTTTGTAAATTCTTGGTTAGTTTTTCATTAACAAGATTGAGTGAAATTTGCACAACACCAACAGTCATAGATAAAACCCAGCAACGAGAGCCAAGGACTTAGCAGAAAATAATAATAATAATAATAATAAAGAACTAAACTTGATACGTTTACTCAATTAGTAGACTCTAAAGATTTTGCTGAAATAATATATATATTAGAATGAATAGTTAAAAAAAATTGTTCTTCCGTAGTGATTTACCTCTCTTTGTTTCCAATATTGACCACTCTACTTTCAACAAACATTGCAAACAATAATTGTGCACTAATCAATAACCAAAATCATGAGTTGATCAGCTTAAGTGTGTAGTAATAGAAATTAAAAAAAAAAAATTAAATAAAGGGCTAACTGTATCTATTTGGAAATATTGGAATCCGTATCATATGTGTTTTCTTTTTCAAACCAAATTAAAATCACTATTAGCAATTAAGATATTGTCAGAATACAAATCCAAATTAATACGCTATGCTTTGAATTAAGGAAAGAATACCCTTATATGTACATGATTATATGTATGTATGACATAATTTATTTAATTTAATCTGTTAAGAGTTGAATCAGATTTCGCACAAGTAGTAACAAGGTTATAGAATATGGACAAAAAGGACGCAGCTTAATTATATGCAACCGCAAGGTTTACTCTTTTTATGTTGCTGCAGCCGAAATTTATGGGTGCTGCCATACCCAGAGAAGAGGATGGTCCCTTTCTTGGCTTTGCATTCATTGTGCAAAGTATCATATATTATGCACAAAATTTGTTAATTCCACTTGTTGATATCGGATCTCTACATGTCTTCTCTCATCTGATTCATGTTCAAAACCACTCAATCATGCATGTTTCTGCACAATCACATCTCACTTCAAACTTCTGATCCTGAAGAATCTGCTGCGGTGCATGCCCATACATTAATTTATGACACCAAAAATCTTTATGACTTCAACATATCGAAAATTCTTCACGACCAAATTAAGTTAAACGCCCCTACATGCATATAGCCAATTAAAATTAAGGTCAAATAGCAGCATATATCTCACAAAGTATAAATGGCAAATATAATCCTGTTGATTTTGATACAGTGGCCAACTGTCAACTAGCTGTGCGGGGTATCTTATAGAGTTTAAAAAAAGTTAAAAAAAAAAATTGTGTATTCATCATTCAGAAAATAGAATGAGAACACTGGCGCTTTGAAGCTGCTGCATTCTTGCTGAAATGAACTAACTATATGTTATAATGAAAACATTTGTTGTTTAGTAATGATGTATCTGTTCTTTCTCCTTGTTGAACCACATTTTAGGGTACCCTTTTCAGAAAGTTCAGAAAGTCGTATATTATCCCCGAATTTATGGTCGGTTCCATACATGCCAAGTTCAAAAAGGATGATTTCCTGCTTAATTTTACATCATCTCTCAGCACAGCTTCAACTTATTAGACTTTTGAGTTATGCCACATGCCTTTAAGTACGATCACATATATCTATGCTTCTTCATTCAAGATTTTGCTTAGCCTTGAGAAATTAGTAACTACTGTATACGCACTGTCTACTGCAGCTAGCTAGCCATGCTAAGAGTTTTAGTTTTGCTCATCTTATGTTTGCCTTGGATGGTTCTTTCCATCCCAACCTTCAATAAGATTCCATTGCCACTAACAGTGTCTGGTCCTGAATCAATTGCCTTCGAGCTTAACGGTAGAGCATTCTACACAGGAGTTGCTGATGGCAGAATTCTCAAGTATCAATTTCCAACTGGCTTTTCTGATTTTGCCTTTACCACCCCAATCAGGTAGTAATTAATTTAAATGAGCTGGAATATCAAAACGAGTACTTTTGTTAATCCATATCTAGAGATAATATATCTACAAATGTGACCTCAAAAATGGACGAATGTGTTTGTTCTGCATGCAAGAGTCCTCTCTCCTATGGACAGTCCATTTTTTAACCATACCAGTAGTTTACTAGGAGTTTCTTTTAAACTGATCGTAGATTTTTAAATTCTAATACAGATCCAAGGCAGCATGTGATGGCACCACTAATTTAGATATGGGACCAATGTGTGGAAGGCCATTTGGTTTGGCACTCAACCACGCAACCAGACAGCTCTACGTTGCCAATGCTTATTCCGGCCTCTTGGTTGTCGGACCTAATGGCAGACTCGCCACCCAGCTAGCGACCGGCGCCGAAGGAGTACCCTTCCGATTCTTGAATGGTTTGGACATAGACCAATTCTCCGGAATCGTCTATTTTACAGACGCCAGCGCCGTCTATGACTTCAGGTTCTTTTTCAAGCATCTATTATATACTTGCTGATCCTACACTATCATGAAACTTCTTCTAGCTAACTAAAACTGTTATACTTGGCCTTGCAGAACTATCGCAAAATTCAGTATAACAAATGATACCACTGGAAGATTACTGAGATATGACCCAAGAACCAATCAAGTCACAGTGTTGCTAAGGAATCTCGCAGGGCCATCCGGAGTTGCCGTTAGTGCAAAGAGCGCATTTGTTCTTGTCTCTGAGTTCACTGGAAATAGGACTTTGAAATATTGGCTGAGAGGTCCCAGAGCAAGCTCATTCGATATTATAAACTTCCAGGGAAGGCCGAACAACATAAAGAGGGCCACAACCTTGTTACCAAGACAAACGTTTTGGGAGGCGGCGATCAACAGTACCGGAACACCGTTAGGGCAAAGGATCGACGAATATGGTGTTATTTAGGAAACCTTAAGTTTTGAGTCCCAGTATGGTAGATCTCCACTCGGTGAAGTTCAACCATTTGGAGGTGCGCTTTATATATGCTCACGGTTTGTGAATTTCATTGGTGTTTACAGGCCTTAAAGGCCAGTTTGCTGATATGGCAGCTTGTGTTCTAACAGCTGCAACTAAATAAGTTTTGTAACAAGGCAGGGCTATCCCAGCCCTGTCCTGGGATAATAAATTAAGCCTTTTGCAATGTTCGCTTGCCTTCTTCGAGTATAATTAATGAAGTAGTTGAGAGTTCAAAGGAATACAAATGGATACCTGCGGAAAAAACTCACAGTACAGTCTTTTCAGTCCATTGCCAAAGCCCAAAACTGTATTCGAACATCCCCTTCAGAAACAATTAGTAATCTATGAGAAGGTACCCACACTCTTTCTGAAGCTTTAAAGGATCCAAGCCTGATCACAGTCAGAAATCATGATCAAAAGTGAAAGTAACATATAATTTTTTTTTTTCAAACTGAGAATTATATCTAGAATATAAGCATTGAGCCTTTTAGTTCATTCAAGTGCAATTTATTTCGATTCAAGTCAATGCACAACACGATGTTGATATCATACAAGACAGCATATCAACAAAGATACAATTAACACGTTTACAAGTCAATCCAAGTACTTAACACCGTGGAAGAGTAACTAGTAACTAGCAAACATTATACAACTCATCTAAGACAACATGGACGATTAATATATGCAGTTCAGATGTTCTTTAACTCCGCAATAATTTCTTGAAGATCTTCGATCTTTGTGTAGCAGAGGCCTGCAAAACAAAGTAAAAGTATCTCACGACAAAAATATGGGATTTTGACTGCACAAAGAATAATCAACTCATGGAGATAAATGACAAATAATTGATGTTACTGTTGCCTTTGCCGTGATTCTTTAGGCAGAAATCTCTTTTTGGGCTGCAAACCCTCTCCACTTTAGTGCATTGTATATTTTCCATCCTTCTGGCATTCAGGTTATCCATTTTCATACTCAGTTCTGATGCAGTTTTTACCACCTCTGCAGGAGGAAATTGTAAAGCATAGAAACTATCACAACCACTATGCAATTTTCTACTAAAAAATTTATCCTTCTAGAAACTACAGCTTGGATCATCAACTAAGAGCTGAAAAATTTTTGTTATCAGAAAGACTCCCATCTCTAAATGAAGAAATTAGACTACTTTTGATTTAGTGGTGGACTCCTCAATACAATGTATAATTTAAAAACCAAAAAAATAAAAAAAGAATTCATGATAAAGTACCCTACTTGGGGGGAACCATTTATGAGCACAAACTCATTGATGAACTACATAAACTATTTTTAAGCAATCTCCAACTGATATACTCTCATTTGCATAATTTCCTCTCTTAAAGGTCAAGCTAGATAAAAAGTGAGAATACCACCAGACAAACCAAGAACTCAACCTCGTACTATGGATGCTTTCAACCAATTTGTGGTGTTGTCCAATCAAAGATTTCAAGCAGGTTAAAACTATATGAAACAAAAGTAAAAGTTACGGAAACCAATATAAGTTGTCTTAGGGTTCAGAATATATGAATATATATATATATATATGTTTAGGCAGCAGTTTTCGGCGCTCTCTAATTAAAAAGAGGATGGTCCTTATTAGACGGCAAAGCAGCAAGTTTTTAAGCAGCTTATGTGTGTGCTAGATATTAAAACATGATCAGTAGAACAAACTAGCAATGTTCCCAAATAGATGACTGAAATGAGGCTTGGGGTCTCTTCTACAAACAAAAATCTGTCATGTTACAATCTGCAATCCCTAGATCACTTTCTTAACGCTAAAACATTTATTCATGTGGATGCAAGCATTACAAGGGGATGTGCAGCAATCTCTAAATCACTCGTGTTACAATCTGCAATCCCTAAATCATTATCTTAAAGTAAAACATTTGTCCATGTGGATGCTAGCACTACAAGGGGATTTGCAGAAATCTCAAATCAAACAAAATATTGGGCTGATTTATTAACCTTGGAACAGGTCATGCAAAGAATTTTGTTCATATAGTTGTAATGCCTCACTAGCAAGTCCAGTACAGCAATCAGACTGTTTTTCTAATGACTGGAGCTCTCTATTCAGCTCAGCAGACTCCTTTCCAATCTGAACAGTAATTTTCCATCACAAGGGAAAGTAATTCAGAAAATAAAGAAAAAAGAAATTACTTGCAAATGGAATATCAGAAATATGTAGAACTTGTTTTACCATGGACAGCTTATCTCTCAAGGAGTCCAATTGCGCATCCAGATCTGAATCATTTAATGCATCTTGGCACATAGAACTTTCACCAGATAATTCATTCTAGAACAAAAATTTGAAGAGTGTCATTTTGCAGTTAAAAATGAGCATTACCTCCAAACAATTCCTTTAAAAGGTATTGAAAGAAAATTAAAAACAAATAACTTCCAAACAAAAGCCAGGCTTTTAGAAACTTTCAACCATCCAGTTCATTCAAAAACTGATGGACTGCCTGAAATGATTTCGAGAAAAAGTTGAAACAAGCAGACAAATGTTATGAGCAGAGGCATCATGCAAATTAATAAATCTATACAGAATTGAAAAACAAAAAACACACTTCTTCAAATATACACTTCTTCAAAATTATCTCCTAAACAATAAACATCTTGAATTTAAGAAACGAAAGAACTACATTTCATTTTTCAATGTGTTGAGAACAATTCACATCCAATAAACAAAAGCACCTACAGTTTTGGGTAAAGAAAAGCCTTCAGGAACATCAAAACAGTGGTGATGGCAATACTTCTCCCACATATCCAGCCGCTTATCCAAAGCAGATTGAATCCTATTGTGAATGTAAGCAACACCCTAAGAAAAACATCATTTAAGAACCCAAAAATCATATCGTTGCAGATAAACCACAAGCCACAAAATAATCGCAGCTTCATAAAATCACAAATTATACACAAAATGGTTTTCTAATGGATAAAGATGATCTATTTTATCAAACCAAATCATGTCAGCTTCTCCTTTCTTTTTTCATTTTGGACAAAAGACTAAAAGAAGAAATAATAATAACCCTAGAATGACCACAATTTAAATCCCAGGCCTCCAACATAAAAGCAGTGCTGCTCTGTTACTGAATCAATGAGTAATCAGAAACCCAAAAACTAAAAGAACCTTTGAAGTATAAATTCACAGCTTCATATTCATTTACAACAAACTATGCTTCATATACAAAAACCATGACTAAGAATCCGTCAAATTTCTAGAATGCACTTTTCTATACATAACTCGGCATTACTGTACAGTTCAGATTACCACTAAAGCTTTTATTAAAGAAAATAAAGTTCCAAAACAACAAATTATGGGTTTGTAAATAAGTTAAGCAGCAAAGCAATGGATCTTACCTTGTTTAGATCTTGAGACCTATCCGTGTCCTCAATTTTCAAAAGTGTCGATGCCTGTCTGCAAAACCGACAGCTGCAAGATTTACAGTATTTTTTTTTTTAAATTTTCTTAAAATTAAAAAAAAATAAATATAATAAACAGAGAGAGGAATAGAGTACTGGAGATAGAAACTAAAAGCGTCATCAACCAAGCCGTCGACGGTGTTGAGGGATTCGTTGATGAAAAGTTGTGGGTTTAGATTTAGAGAATTGAATACTGCCTTACTTTCGCTTCCTTCCATTTCTCACTCAGAATCAGAGCTTTTCAGTTGCTAATTTCTAGAAAATAGAAAGGGGAAGTTTGACGGGGTTTTAGGTTTTCAATTTCACATTGATAATTTCCCGCCAAAACCTGTAGGGTCGATTGAAAACGCAAGTGGCAACGGCTGTTGATGTCGGGCTGCTTCTGTTTACTTCCCCGCTCTTTTAAAAGTGGATTTCTAAAATAATTAATAAATCACATTATCACTTAAAATAAAATTAAAAATATAATTTTTTTAAAAAAAATTTATTTATGGTGTTAAATTTTCCAGAGGTCCAATTTTTTTATTAAAATAATTAAAAAATTAATTAAACCAACCCTCTTTTCCTTCTATTTACTCCATTTGTTATCAAGTGATAGTAAAAAATTAAGAAAAAAAAAATTAACAAAAAATTGTCACATATTATTTTGGTTATTATTTTTTAATATTAAATAATAAAAAATATGGTATTAAATAGAATAATAATAATGATTTATTTTATTATTTATTTAATTATATATATTTATGCTTATTAATATATAATCAACCGTGACCCTCTGACGGGAACCGCTGAGCCACAAAAAAACAAAGATATTCTGGTTTCCATTTTTTTTGTGGTGACGGAATCTGTCAACAATTCTGAATCACTTCTGAAATGTTGTCGAAATTGCAAAAAGCATCAGATAAAGCGAGGCTTCTTTTACATAACAAAGCACTTGTCACAATATGTGTCCAGAGATATATGCACATGGCAAAAAAGACATCTTCTTCCTCTTCTTCTTCTTCTTCTTCTTCAAAAGTTCAGGCTTTGTACGAGCTCTGTAAAAAGACCTTTACGCCATCAGGGACGCCGCCTCCTTCTTCTCAAGCTGTCCACGATCTCTGCACTCTTTTGGGTATTTCTCGAGACTCCTTTTTTTTTTTTTTTAAAGTCCCTGTACTGAGCGACTCTGTTTCTTTTAAATATGATTCTGCTCCCTCGATTATAAGGTTATTTGTAAAATTTGGCTCAAATCTGGGTTTATCTTGTTAAGTGAAGTTTGATTTGGTTCTGCTTTATTTTGAAGCTGAAATTGAAGAATTGGATATTCTGGATATTGGGATCAATGCAATTCCTTGATTTGTTTTGTTGGCTTATCGGGATTTTTTTTTTCACTGTCTTTCTGTGAATGTAGTTTTTGCTGACAGAGATATGATTCAGACTGACTGAGATATGATTGTAACATATAAAGATATATCTCTCACTGTTGTTGCAACTGGGACGGGCAACTTATGGTGAAGAAGGACATCGTATAGAATATATGAATTGATTAAGTAACTCCAACTAGAATTCCACGTTTAACTAATTCGACGTTTAAATTCCTTATTTCACAGATGGCATTACGTTTAGAAAAAAAAAAATAATAAAAAAGAAAAGAAAAAAGAAGAAGAAGAAGGAAGAAGGAGGAGGAGGAGGAGGAGGAGAAGTCTGAGACGAATAAAAGACTTATTTCTTCATTGAGTGATGACCAGTGGCCATAACTTTATCCAATCTTCTTATTTGAATTTGATTTTCTGATAAATCTTTTTTATAATTCAAACTCTCTCCATCCTTATCACATTTTTTGAATTATTCCTGCTGAGTTGAGACTGCTAGCACGTTTGAGTTCATTTGTTTGAAAAATGACTACAGCATGACACTTACTCTTCATACTATAAACCGCTGAGGCAGCAAATTTTCCTTGAGAAAAGATACATCAATCCTAACATGCTTTAGGATGCTTTGTTGTAAGACTAGGATTATGGATCATTTAATTGTTCCTAATGTTAGGAGGCTTAAACAACTGTTAGCTATAGTTAGGAAAAATGAAATGAAATTATTTGTTTAATGCAAGGTATAAGAAGGGGTGAGTAGAAAATTCAATTTTGATCTCTTATTTCTGTCAAGTTAGGAACAGTTTTCAAGCTTGTCTGACAGTATCACCCAATTTCGAAAGTAGATTGTAATAAATGGCATTGAGCCAGTTGGGAGGTAAATTTTAGCACCAGCAGGATATAAATACTTTAAAGAAATCCATGCATCAATATGATGTTTTCCTTGCATATCTTCATGAGATTCCATTTCCCAATTAAAGGTTGCTTTTTAGAAACTGTTACAAAGCTTGAAAATTTAAGTGATATTTTGATCAGTAGTATTATGCCAATTTGTTGCCTTTATCCTTCTGATGCATTACTGATAATTAAGCATTCTGCAGACACAGTTGTCGCTGCTGATGTGGGGCTAGAGGAGCAAAGTTCAGATGATGATAAAGGGCTTGGGGTTCTTGGACTTAACACACTTAATAGGGTAGCTCAATGGGCTCAACCAATCACATTTTTGGATATTTATGAATGTGATAGCTTTACAGTAAGCGGCACTGAATCCTAGTCTTCTATATGAAATTTATTGAAGCTTGAGGTTATTGATCCTCTGTTTACAGATTTATTTCACATGTTTGGTGTCATGTTTGTGGAATAATTTCACAAATTGAATATCTATAACTTAGAAAATGAGTGCACAAAATTGGGGCACTGATCTACGAATCTTTTGTGTTTTAATCATATGTATTCCCAAGATTCAAATTAACCACTTTTTTTTGGAGCTTCATAAGAAACTGGTCAGTGATATCAATTGTGACTACACCTAATGTTGTTTTTCAGCAGTCATAATTAGGACTATGTTATTGGTAAAATCAGCCATATATTAAGGTTTTATGTAGTTTCTGGATGATCAAAAACAAAGATTTTTTCTGAAGATCACACATTATTTTATATGCAGATGTGCATATTCTGCTTTCCGACTTCTGCAGTTATTCCGCTCCATGACCATCCTGGGATGACTGTATTTAGCAAAGTTCTCTATGGTTCTATGCATGTGAAATCCTATGACTGGATTGAGCCTGCACGTTTCCAAGAAACCAAGGGACCCAGTTATTGTCCAGGTTTGACTTTTAGGCTTGCTTTCAGCTTGGAAGACAATATTGTTAGGAATTTCAGGAACCAAAACTCAATTCTTTCGTTGATTTAAAATAAATAAATAAATCTCCTGGTAAATATTTGTAGCATTCTGACCTATGTGAGGAACTGAAAATTAATCATATGATATGTCATAATATAAGGGAGTTAATATTGCTATCTTTATGATTGTTTGATTGATTCTCTATGGTTTAATTGACCTCAGTTATCCAATTTAAAACCTTGGTTATGACTTATGAGTCATAGAGAAGCAAAATTCTGTGTGAGAATTACAATATTCTCTCTTGGGCATTCAGCCTTTTTTTTCGGACATTGACTTGTTAGGCTCATATATCTTGCTTCGTGTTCTAAGTATTGAGAGTGGACAACTTATGATGAAATTTTTTCCTTGGTAGTGAGATTGGCAAAGCTGGCAGTGGATAAACTTTTATCGCCACAGTGTGGGACATCAGTTTTGTATCCAAAGAGTGGGGGTAATTTACATTGTTTCACTGCAGTCACCCCCTGTGCTGTGCTCGACATTCTCTCACCTCCCTATAATGAAGAAGCAGGAAGAATGTGTACTTACTACATTGATTACCCTTATTCTACCTTTTGTAAGCCCTTCTAGAGTTCTTCATATTTATTTTGTTAATCCTCAAATCATACTTTTCTGTGAATAACTACAAATTTGTGGCACAATATGGTGCAGCTGCTGGAAATGGAGCTGAAGTGAGTGACCAGAAAGAAGAATATGCATGGCTTTCTGAAATAGATACACCAGAAAATCTTTACATGCGTCCAGGAGTATATGGTGGCCCAGCCATTCAGGTTTAGCTTTTCCTATGATGATCAGAGGATGGGTTCATCCTTCTCATCACCTTGGTCTGAGTTCTTGGGACTGGTAAGTTCTTGATGTGTTTGAATATAATGATTTTACTGGATAACTGAAATGCTTATGTGACAAACTTCATGGATAGTTCTTCATCTTTCACCAATGGACATACATGAAATTAACAATGACTTGTTATACTGTAGTATGGAATTCTCTATAGGCTGTGTTGGGCATCTAGTTTTCGATCAAGTTATTTGAATAGCCATCGTTGTAGCTTAATTGGCTGTTTTATTGAGAATGTGCCCAAGGTTTCAGTTACGCATTTCCTGCTCATTGCAATGTAACACATCACAGATTTTCATTAATGGTCATGATAGAATTCTGACACAATTGACACATACATGCATGATTTTACCTATCTCTTCATATCATATGAAGCACTCTGGAGTATCAGAAAGTCTTGACAACTTCAATTGTTTTTATGATCTGAAATTTAGCCATGTAGCATCAAGTCCAAGATGATGAAAAAGAAGAAAAACTTTCCATTACAAGGACAATTTTAATACATGGTTGTTCAGCCAAACTCAATGTTCACTAGGACACTTCAAAGCAAAGTTTATTCAGAGACAACCGTTGTTTAAAATGGAAATTCTGAACACATGATTTCTAATGCATCATCAATAGTATAATGGTGCATTTTAAATGGCCTCCAAGCTGACTGGCCCTACCAAAAATCTCTCCAAGCTTTTCTAGGTTTACTGGACTCATTGCTCAGATCTTGTGTTTCATGTTGCTGAATTTGATCCAATGCCTTGTTCCAGTAAAATAAACCGCGTTTTGTACCTTTTCCCTAAGGGGATCTGAAAGCTTGACCAGCATAACGCACATTTCCAAGTTCCTCTTCAATGCGCAGAAGCTGTAACCAAATTAAGGACCCCAGAAAGTGAGAGAAAAGTACATCATAACAATCAGTGATCATAGAACATGTCAATGAAAATAGAAAGAGAAAATTTCAACTAAATAGAGTATGCAAAACCATCAGCTTTTTACAAGAAACCCACCAAACCATTGGAGGATCCATCGAAAAAATTCAATTGGTTTCTCTAGGTTTTAAGAAATATACTGTTATCACGGAAGATGCAGATGCTCTGATTTTGTAATTGTGGCTACTCCAATGATTTGAATGTTCGTGTTTTTAGCTCATCCAATCAGAGAATTATTGGAAAATGGAAATGCACATTATCCACTTGGAACACACTTTATCCACAAGAAAATTCTGAATTGTGGGATAAAGGTGCTACTAAACTCTTAGCAAATTACAGGTCTCTGTTTTTGGACTTGGAAGGAGAGAGCGGCGGGGAATTCAACCCAGCAACTCGCAATGAAAACAGAGAAGGGGTTAAATTATAAGAACTCTGATTCTACCTGATTATACTTGGCCAATCTCTCACTTCGGCAAGGAGCTCCGGTCTTGATCTATACAACAGAACATGCAATGGTAATCTTTATAGTACTATAAAAATAAAATGTTGACAGCATAGTATAAGGATTTCAGCTACTAAACCTGTCCACTAGCCAAACCAACAGAAAGATCAGCAATAAAATTATCCTCAGTTTCACCGCTTCGGTGGCTGACCATAACTCCCCAACCTGCAGCTTTTGAATCAAGTGCTGCTCTGATGGATTCTGTCACAGTCCCAATCTGGTTAACCTGCAAGAGAATAACACAAAATGAGCAAAGAATCTATCATACCAATTTTACAACAATAAGTAAATATATATATATATATATATATATATGTGAAGTGGAAGTATACATGATTTTCTCCTTACCACTAAATTCTCCAGGTGAAACAAATAATTTGAACTCCAGTAAATGATAACGAAGAATTTGCAAATTTCAATCAGGTCAAGGATATTAGGGACCAGCCATAATATTTTTTGTTTTCACTATATTCTTAAAACAATTATGGTTTTAATAGTTTCAAAACATGTCTAAATATCTTGCAAATAACTTCATTTAAAAAAAAAATTGGTACAATTCTAAGAGGACTATGCATATGCACAGATTTAACAGTAGAAGGAAAAGGAAAATGCTTTCTGTCATGTTCCTACAAAATTATAAAAGAAGCACAGATAGTAATAATTGCCAAAGTAATCAAGTTACATGCATGTGGCTAAAAAGGCGGAAAACTGCTGCTGTTGCTAGAAATGCTCACAATAGCAGTTATTTGCGGTAAATCAAGAGCATCTACATGATAGAAATTAAGGCTTACAGAAGGAAATAGGAAATAAACCTAAATATAGATAAATTAAATGAAACCTTCTACATAGATATACATTGGAAGAATCAATACTAGATTAAAAATTTACAATGAGATGATACATCTATATATTACATACAAATTGATGGTTCTCTAATGAACAGCTCTTGAATAATAATTTTTTCTTTCGTTCGAAGAATTTATCAGAAACAGGGGGGTTTCACAAGAATGAACGTTTAAAATTGCATCTCTATTTATGGAAGCCTCCAACACTAGTGCAAACTTATTTGTTACCTCCTAAAAGAAGATTCAATTGATTAGAAATTCAGAAGAAACAAAAACAGTCAAGGGATAAAATATACAAAAAGAGAAAAAAAAAAATAGAAGGGAAAAAATATCAAGTTGATGAAAGGAAGTATTAAATGCACGAATGAAGTGCAATGAGACTCCATCATATAAGGGAGAATGAAGAAGCAAAGATCACTTGGGATTAGATGCATGCCTTTAGAAGTAACCCACTGCACGACTTTTTCTTGATGGCTTCAGCTATTCTCTTTGGATTTGTCACCAATAGATCATCTCCCACGAGTTGAATACCAACCGAAGACTGCAATGAAGCCCATGAGCTCCAATCATCTTGGTCAAAGGGGTCTTCAATAGACACAATAGGGAAATCTCTGACAAACTCCTTATAGAGTTCACCAAGACCCTGAGCTGACAACACATGAGCTCCATCATTTGGTTGTTTCTTAAAGTTTAGATCGTATTTCCCCTCTTTAGTGAAAAACTCTGAAGCAGCAACATCCATCCCTATTTTGATCTGTATCATCGATTCAAGCCCATAAGTATCAAAGGCAAAATTTTAGTTCCAGCAGAAAAGATTAAAGCAAATAAGCACCCACATACCTTGCCTGTGTAACTGGCCTTTTCAATTGCATCCATAAGCAAAACCAGTCCCTCCCTGTTATCCTGGACATTGGGAGCAAAACCTCCTTCATCTCCAACATTGCATGCATCTTGTCCATATTTTGCCTTAATAATCCCCTTCAATATATGATAAACTGTAACCTCAAAAACATAATATGGTTATCAGGTAATCATTGCTGAAAATGTTACAGGTAACCTAAGTAATATGCTAAAGAATATCTTCATCATCATATCAAAATACATTAGCAGTTGACCATGATCATAGACATACTAGCTAAGAAAAGCTAATAGCAACAAGCATGACAATAGTGTTGGTTAAGAAAACTCAATCCTTATAATTGTTGGTGCTAATTTGGCATATCATGCACTTGCCTTATATTAATGAAACTCTGATTGTTGTTTTACGAATCAATGTCATCAGAGATAGTTTACTAACCTTCGCTTCCCATCCTCAGTGCCTGAGCAAATGAGATTGCACCCACTGGCAGTATCATAAATTCTTGCATAGCCAAATTATTTCCAGCATGACTGCCTCCATTTATCACATTAAAAGCTGGAACTGGCATAACAAGCTCCTTTGTCCCTGACAATTCTTGGATGTGCTCATACAACGGCACTCCTTTTGCTCCAGCACCAGCTCTGCACACACTCAGAGATACTCCTAGTATAGCATTTGCCCCCAGTTTTGACTTGTTCGGAGTTGCATCGATTTCCAGCATTATAGCATCCACATTAGCCTGATCTCTTAAGAAACACAAAAAAAAAAAAAAAAAAAGAATGTCACAACCTTGCAACCAAGAAGTGCGACCTCGTGCATAATAAAATGCTTAAACATCAAAATTTACGATGAACAACACTGCAATAATAAGATAGATTTAACTCTCAGGAAGTTCGAAAAACGGTACGTTGGACTGATTTTACGATTTATTAAATCAATGTGACCTCCTTCACAGCCAACCCATGAATTCTGCCAGATTAACTGTCTAATTTGTATCACTTTATCTTTATGTACCACTAGAAATTACAGCCAATGCCTCCTAACTCGCAACCATAATAATAATAATAAGAAGAAGAAGAAGATAACTTTACTGCGCTCCCCTTAAGTTTAACTAATATTCAAACAGGTTTCCGTTAATCCTCATAAAACTTACTTAATATTCCTAATAAATCTCCCTGAACAACAGCAATTCAGTAACATTTTTATCGAGTAAAAATCAAACTCATATTTACCTGACATCAACACCAATGAGCTTGGGACCCAGAATATCGTTAATATTCTTAACGGCAATGAGCACACCTTTACCGCCATATACACTCTTGTCTCCATCTCTGAGCTCCAAAGCCTCGTAGATTCCAGTAGAAGCACCACTGGGGACAGCCGATCGAAACAAATTATCAGTGATCAGATCGACCTCAACTGTGGGATTTCCCCTGCTGTCGATGATCTGCCTGGCCTTCACTGACTTTACCTTAGACGACGACGACGTCGGCGCCGCCACAGAGCATTGCACTCTCAAGGGGTGATATTTTTGAGAAGGCCTTGAAGGTTGAAGTTTGGATGAAGAGACAGAGCTGCAATGGGTGGTTAAAGAGGCCATATACCTTGGTGGTTTCCTTTCACAGAGACTGAGAAGTTTTTGTTTGGAAGGAGAGAGTTGGCGAGAAAGTTTTAATATAAGAGGGAATGTCGGTGTGCGTGTGGGAAAGTCCGCCCAGCGGCTATGAAAGCAGTGTTTAGTTTGAATATTAAATTTCTTTGTTGGCTTTTGGCGGCTGTTGGAAAGACGTAGGACTGCTAGTGAACGGGCAGTTCAAGGATTTGGAGTTAGGTACGTGTGTTGTTGTCTGTGTCTAGCCCTTTTACCAATATATATATATATATATATATATAAAGTTCTAATCATTTAATGCTTTAGAACTTTACACTGAGTATTGCAAGTGAATAATCAAGAATCGATAGTCTCACATGTAATACTGAGAATGTTTGCAAGTGAATAATGATTGTTTGCGCAAGCACACGTGCTAATTAGAAACTATTGGTTCGATGGGATAGAATAATTGTCCATTGTCCAAAATAACTGCCCATGAGCAGCTAGAGTAATTATCCATTATTCAAGATAAACTACCTACAAATTAGATTAACAGCCCACTAATAAGGACAATTATCCATCAACTGAAAATAAACATCCATTCAAAACCTATAGAAGGCAGGCTTTGCTTCAAGGAGGGGATACTATAAAATTGATAATAAATTTTCAATTTTTTATTTTAACTATTTAAATATTTTTATTTTTAAATAATTATTTTTTAATTTAAATATTAAAAATTTATTATCGAATGCACTGATATCTTTGATTTAAGTGATTTTGTTGAAAAAGCTAAAGCAATCGACAACTGGAAAGAGGAAAGAATAAATCATTATGACTGTTAACTGAAGACGGAGAAGAGCAAATCTATTGAGAACTGGTATCTAAAAGTAGCAACACTCACACATAGATCATTTATACGTTCAGCTGCACCTTCAAAAGGTTTTTTTTTTTAAAAAAAAAAAAATTGACCAATTGACTACTAGTTTTGGACATTCTCTAACCACACTTATATTTATGATTAATTTTACACCATGTTGTACGACAAACATGGACGTAGTTTCCCAGCAGCTAGGGAAGAACAATCCTAATTAGTTACTCACTTTTCGTATCCGTCCGAGGTTTGAATTCGAGTCCTTGTAAATAACACAATTTCCCCATTCCTAAATCCATTATGGTTTTACTGCTCTATATAAACCCAGATACAATTCCCTTGTTTCGTCACTCGTTTCTTGATATTCTGTTTCAGAGAAAAGAGAAAAATCTAGGGCTTCTTCAATCTCCTCCTTGATCTTCGTTCTTTCTGTATCAGCAAGAAACCAAGTAGCTAGGATTTCTTCAATCTCATCAACACAATGGCCCGCCCAAGCAACTTCTTTTTAGGTTTCTTCAACTTCTTGTCTCTGCTTGGCGGCCTCCTCGCCATCGCTTTGTCGCTCTATTTTCACTTCCATGGTGGTACCGCATGCCAAAATTCCCTTTACAAACCGTTACTAGCAACTGGTATACTTTTATCTGTAGTTTCCTTACTGGGATTGTTCGGTTCGTGGTGCAAGAACAATTTCCTGCTATACCTTTATTTGATTGTGATGTTCTTCTTGATTGTTGGGTTCGCGGTCTTCGCCGGTTTTGTGTTTGTTGTTACGAATAATGGCGCCGGTAAAGCAGTTTCAGGAGTAGGGTTTCGGGAGTATCGGCTAGGGAACTATTCTAGTTGGTTACAGAATCATCTTTTGAATCAGAATAACTGGAGTGTTATTAGGAGTTGCCTGCTTGATGCACAGGTTTGCAGGAGTCTTTCGAAGAATACTAATGATAATCAAACAGCTGCAGATTTTTACAAGAGAAATTTGTCTCCTGTACTGTCTGGTTGCTGCAAACCACCGATTGACTGCGGGTTTGAATATAAGAACGCGACATTCTGGACAGCGACGAAATCAGGCATGGCAGTGGAAAACAGCGAGTGTTTTGAGTGGAGTAATAAGCAGGACAAGCTGTGTTACGACTGCAGTTCATGCAAGGCTGGAGTTCTAAACACAATCAAGAAAGAGTGGAGGAATTTGGCAATAGTGAACGCCTGCTTTGTCGCCTTGCTCATCATCATATCTTGCGTTGGTTGCTGCGCCGCAAGGAACAATCGAGCCACTAGATATGATTATGAATATACGCATAGATTCAACCCTTGAACCAAACAACTATTATTAGTTCTATTTCTTTTTATATATATATATTTTTTATTATTAAGTAATTCATTGGCACGTATCAGATGATTGCCGTGCTGTAAATGTATGAAATATTGTTTGATTCAATTCATTATGAAATATTGTTTGATTCAATTCATTACTTTATGGAATATGAAGTATTTTGCAATCAAACTTATTTATGCTCTTTTTATCATGGTTTAAACAAATTTCTAAACTCTTTTCACCCCGTTACTTGTTCTTTTCTTTTCATAGGTTACCAGTTTTCTTTTCAATGGTGTTTGGTCACGTTAATACTACAGTTTATTTTTACACATTTTACAAACCATTGGAGATACATAATTATAAAAAAATATGATTAATTGTAGAACTACTTCTAAAAAAATAATCAATAAATTTGATGTGCATTATTTTTATACGATTTTATTGTACTCTAAATTTTGATATTTTATTAATTTATCACTTATTTATTTATTTTTAATATATTTTTATTTATTTTACTTATTTTTGAGTAGTAGAAAACAAATTTATGAAATAATAAACTTAGGATTGAAAAACAAGTTTTTGAGTAAAAAAAAAAAAAAAAAGAGGAGAAACAAAAGTTCTAAGGTTGCAGCTTTGGAAGCCAAGGTCCCGGCTCCAAACAAGAAGAAAAGTTTATGGCACTGGATGTAAGGCTACGGCTTTGGAAGCCAAGGCCACGGCCTCAAGGACATTAGGGCTTGGTATTGCAATAATAGGGCTTGGCGCTACGATGCCAGAAAATCAAGCCGCGGTACTCCAATGTCGTTATTTTTTATTTGCTTGCCTTAGTTTCTTGCTTATAAAAGAAAGAAAAACATCCAATTCAAGAGGAGATTTTTATGACGGAAAAAAAAAAAAAAAAATAGGACAAAAGAAAATAAGTAGAAAAACAACGGAGAATCAAGGAGAAGAAGACAGTCAAATCTTTCGATCCATCATTTCATTCTTTTTTTCTTTAACACTTCTGATTTGAGGTATTAAATCTAATTTTTTTTATTGTAGTTTTTTATAATATGAATTATTTTTATTATTTTAAAAATTTGATATAACTTAATTATAAAATATTGATATTTATTTATTTGAATTGATTTTTGCTTTATTATGTGATTGAGTATTTTTTTTTTATTTTTAGCTTTTAGTTCAATTGATCATTACATATATAAATTGATTACATGTTGATGTATGAGAAAAGGTATTTTATCTTTATGATCTTGTGATAAATATTATTGAGGTTATGTAAGATAATGATATATTTACGTAGTTGATATAATTTTGCATAAAATAAATAAAATTTATGAATTCTTAATTATTTAAATTCATGTAAAAATATAATAAACTAATAATTTAAAATTATTTTTATTAATATCCTTTAAAAGGTTAATGAATATAAATGAAATTTTTAATTATCAATCACAGATTTAGTTTCAACTAATAAAAATAGTAAATTAAATTTAAATTAATTTAAGTGAAATTAAATACTTTAAATTTATCTCTATTTGATCACAATTTTAACCTTTGATCTATTTTTGTTTATTATCATTTAATTAGATAATAATTTTCTTATTTAATTATTTAAATAATATTAAAAGTAATAAAAATTAATATTTAAAGTAGATAACCGATTCTCATATGAATGATGTTTACTTTATTACTTGTTTAGGAGTGCGTGCACTTTCGCTATATTGATATTTTCACAATAACATTTAATGCTTATAAAACATAGAAGAAGTAGGATCGTGATATTCCTATGTGCATTCTTAAGGTTATGAAGTTCTTTTATAAAAATTAGGCACAAGATGTGTTACATCTCATTAGTGATTTATTTGTCTTTTAAGTAAAGTGAATGCTTTAATAGTTATTTTCAACACATTTACATTTGTAAATTATGTTTGACTAATTGTTATTGTTAAATAAGTATTTCATCAAACAAACTACAATTACAATTTATTAATGGTCAAATACTCCTTATACCTTAGGCAAACATCTCAAATATAGATGTACTATTAGAAAATAAGTCCAAGAATCTATGAAATTAAATCTTCATAGTCATTGAAATTTGACCATATTATATGTTTCACTTTGCGATAACCCAAAATTATTGTTTATAAATTAATTACTTAATTAATTAAACTTATTAAAATTTATATGAATTAAGATTAATAATATTAATTTAACTAGATCAAAATTGACAATAATCTTTTTTAATGAATTATATGAACACTAACTATTTTATTCAAAATTTTACTTTAATTATTAAAATAAATATGCATTATAGAAGTTAAAAATTTTAGTTTTTCAATATAAAATATCCTTTTTATCAATAACTATGTTTCAACTTTTAAAATTTTTTTTTTTATAAACAATATACAAATGACATATTTTATAAATATGAACTCATAATATATGTTCACAAACTGTGCTAAATGTAGATGATATCTGATGCCAAGGTTTAAACTTAAGTTAACATCTCTAGTTTTCATCATTGCTTGGAAGAAAGCTGTCCTAAAATTTACTGGCTGATTCACGTAACAAGAAAGAAGATAAATCAAAGCATGATATGTCATAAATTAGTCAAATGATTATGGAAAGTAAATCATGCAATTATATAATTTTCAATTTGTTTAACTTTTGTCCTTGATTTCTGACCGGTATTATAAACACTTATATAAATGTAGATACAATTATTTCTTCATAATTAATTGGTAAATTTTTTAACCACAAAGAATGAAAGTGGACTTTCCCATCTAATGAAGAAAGGATTTAAGGAGCGATTTAAAGTGGGCCTAGCAATCGTCAAGCCCAAATACAAAACTTCAATTAAGGTTAAAGTCAGAATAAAAAGATATACTTTATTTAAGGTAAAGAAAGAAAGAAAGAAAGAAATAAACAAAGAATAAAAGAACAAAGAATTCAAAAAATGAGTGTTTGGATGCCAATAAAATATTATGGCAAATGATGAAAGATTATTTTTAAATAAAGCCATGAATATTTAAAGGTCGCAAGAAAAGGGCAAAACAAAAATGAAAGAATTCTAGTTCTCATCCACTTTTCCCCTCATGGAGGCTCCCCTCAATCAAAATTTATTTTTTCTTGAACTTGTATTATTGTTAATTTTATATTCTGAGTTTACAATTTGTTGGATCCTTAAAAATTAAGAACAAAAAAGACTATAAATAAATCTTTTAGAGTAGATATTGTGTTATTAGAGTTTTTATAAGTAGAGCATTTAATAAAAAAAAAAATTAGTTATTTAGTTGTCAAATAAATCTTCTAGTAAAGAGCAATTAATTTAACAGACAAGTGTTTTAAAATTATGTTAGGAGAGAAATGAAGTAAAATTTTCAAAATGAACCATGAATAGTTTGAACATCTAAACCTTTAAAAGCTCAAAAATTACCCCAAAAGGGTCTAAAATTCATACGTCAACGGGAAGTAAAATAATCTTTTAATCCTTGTAAACTCATCTTCAATGACAACCAAAAGACTAATAATAATAATAATAAATAAATAAAAATTTAGATAAAATTTTTGACATTAAAAAAGTCATTTTGGCTGGTTAACAAATTATAGCAAACAATATTAAGGGTGTGTTTGTTTTTAAAAATAGAAATAAATAAAAAAAAAAAAGAAGAA
>CP135557.1:2587006-2616096 GCA_032402905.1 Khaya senegalensis | reverse complement strand
ATATATATATATATTATTTTTCTTCAAGTGTTGAAAACTATGGTCCTTCAACCTCAACCTCAAGCAGCCCTCCCTAATGGAACTAACTCCACCCTAACAATGATTGCATATCATAACAAAATATTTATATCATTTTAAATTTTGATATAATTATACTAATAAGTAATACTTGAGTTACAAGTCTTGTTTTAAATATCATGTCAATTAACGATAGAAATTTTATTATAGATAAAGTAATTAATTATTTCAAAAATTATAAAATTTATCGTATTCATTAATTTTTATAACAGTTAAAAATATTTTAAATTTTAATTTTTTTTAAAAAAAATTAATTTACTCTTCAGAACTTAGTAAATAGTAAATAACACTAAACTTTAGCTTATTATAGAGATGACACTTGGCAGAATTTTTTTTTTCTTTTCATTTGGTGAAAAAAATTATATACTCCGATCTCATAGCTATAGGCTATATGGCATATCCGTTATGATACGAACAACCAGCCAGAAATTCAGCCTTTCGTTTCAAACTGCATCTTTAGTTTTAGTTTCTGCAACGTTAAACTTGTATGGACTAAATACTAAAACCTCGTACAGTTAAATCAAAATCAGTTACATTCTTCTAATCCAGAAAGAGAGACGTCCCTTCACATAAATCAACAAACGGGGATTTCTTCAAAAATATTCTATCTTCACGAGAGAAGGATGGTTCGTGTTGGCAACTGCATTGTCGGGTTCTTAAACTGTTGTTCTCTTCTCGTCGGCCTCATTGCCATCGCAGCCGCCCTCTTCTTCTACATCCACGGCGGCTCACATTGTCAGAAAACATTGACAAACCCGTTATTCGTGACCGGCATAGTTCTTTCCGTCGTGTCTTTGCTAGGGTTGACGGGTTCTTGTTGTAAGGTTAACTCAATATTGTTAATATATTTGGTCGTGTTGTTCTTGTTGATTGTTGGGGTTTTGGTTTTCACAATCTTCTGCGTTTTGATCACAAATGAGGACGTCGGTAAGACGTTGTCGAACAAAAGGATTAAGGGTTTTAAGATGTGGGATTTCACGAATTGGTTGCATAATCATTTTGTGGAAGGGAAAAATTGGGATGAGATCAGGAGCTGTTTGAAAGATTCTGAAGTTTGCAGTGATAAACGCAAGGGTTTTGATTTAAGGATTTCAGATATTTTCCTCGTGAATATGTCTCCTATACGGGTAATTTCGATTCTGCTTCCGTTTACTTTTTGGAAGTATTTTACTGAAGAAGTATTAGGATACTACCATTTAACCAAATTATATTGTTGTAATATTTTTCAGTCTGGTTGCTGCAAACCACCGTCTGAGTGCGGTTTCAAGAGCCGGAATGCAACGTTCTGGACAGCCCCGGAAACCGGGCCGGCCGCGAACAACAGCGACTGCAATACATGGAACAATCAACCGCAGAAACTGTGCTACGACTGCAACGAATGCAAAGCAGGATTTCTGGCCAACATAAAAAAGGGATGGAGAAATTTGGCAATATTAAACATATGCGCCCTTGTAATAATCATATTGACCTACATCTTTAGCTGCTGCGCCAGAAGAAACAATCGCAGAGACAAGATTAGGTATAGAAAATACCACCCTTAAATCTGATGAACATCATATATATATATATATATATATATATTCGATTAGATATTTTATTTTCGCATAAATTTTTGTATTTAATACCTTCTTTTTACCAGTGTTATATTTTGACAGTAAATTTTCTGGATTGCTTTCTGGTGCAAATGATCTTACGTTGTCTTTGTTTCTTCTGAACACTGATGCATACTGTATAATATTAAATACGTTAATTGTCCGATATCGTGTCATATTAAATAATTCAATGTGTTTGGTGTAATATTTTTACCGTACCAGTTGAGCGGTCGAAACTAAGACTCCAGTTTGACACTCCGGAATAACCGTTATCGGTACAAGAAGAAAGTTTCGTATCATCAAGTTACGAGATTTAGAATTACTCGTACAAAATTAAAGATCATTTAAACACTGAAAACTTTTCATGAAAAATTGTTCAAAGGATTCTAAATTGCAGCAAGAATAAACTAATTTCACAATACTCTATAAACAATGCATAAAATGGAAGACTATAATCCAATGACGATGGAAACAGAGAAACTTCTCTTTGCTTCAACTGTAAATTTCAAAAAGGTACATAGGTGTATAATTGGAAGTTTATTTGAGAAAAGTACAGCCAAGAAACAAGAAAAAGTATGCTACTAGTGATGTTAGAAGCTCCAGCGTCCAGGTCGGATGTATCAGAACAGTTGGAATCATCGGGACAAAGATGGAACCACAAATCCACCCACTCGCAAGAGCTCCAAGTCTGAGATGAGGAATCCAAAAATGTTAGTGACTAATAGAAACCATTGCTAACAGGAAGGGGGGGGGGGGGGTGTGCGGCGGGGATAAAAAAAGAGATTACAAACAGTAATTTAATGGAATTGTGAACAGCAACGTCAAGTTCTTTCTGCTAGTAAGTTTACCCAATAATTGATGCTCTAGCCAAGCTCTTTGTCTTCTCATTAAGAAAATATATGCAAGCAGCCAAAGATACAGCTACCTGTAAATAAGATTATTATCTATTGTCAGTATAATCAGAAGGGAAATGCTACAAGCCAATTCCAATATACCAGATAAGCAGGTAAGTTGTGCAGAAAGGTTTGTCTGAGAAAGCATGCTATCCAAGAAAGCATGATCCAGAAGGAGATTGCCTCAGATATTCTAAATTCAATTATTCAACTGATGGAGGCCACCCATTTTAATTGAATCAAAGAAAACATTAGCATAAACCTCAGCTTGGAATTGCTAACTCGAGGACACAATCTGGCATTCCTATCAAGACCTCAATCTCTTGGTAACAAGGTAGTACAGCACTAATAAAATTATTCAATATGTTATTAAACATACATAAGCTTCATCCAATTCCGTCTTCTGTTTGTCAAATGCTTGAGGTTTAGAACACTATTAATTTAACCCATTCTTGTAAACTACACAAGAAGTCAATACATCTATTTGATGGTATTGAAAGAGTAAAACTTTAAGAATGGGTTGCATATTTATATAGATGTGGCAGAACTCGAAACAAGAACAAACCTGAAAAGCAGGTCCACCTTCAGCAGAATTCATGATACTCCAGCCACCCATGAAAGCAAAAAGAAACAATCTCCTAAAAATAACCTCCTTTGGAGGTAGCTCCACAAAACTGAGCAAGTTCTTCACCCACAGTGGAGACTCCTCTACTTGCTTCTTTAGCCTGCTTTTCAAATTAATTTTTGTTTTCTTCCTTTGTCTGAAGCTGGTCATCAGTAATTTCTCAAAAGCAGCTTCTATCGATTCTTCACTTCTCTCGTGTCCAGCATATTGTTGCAAGAGAAAATTGCGTGCTCCCCAAATTTCTTCCTCAGAAGCATAAGGACTTACTCCAAGGCGTTTATAGGGATCCCAAATATTCACTCGAGGAAATGTTGGGACATTACCTACGGAACAAAATGAAATGATATTTCATAGAAGACACAAACAGTAGTACAGTAAAACCAGATAACCACAGAAACATATGAAAAATCACCATGATTGTGAGGTTAACTGACATGTTGCCAAACAACCCAACCAACCCAAAATTGGGTTGGTAACCTGGCAGCATATTCAAGCCGCACGGCTCTAGATTTTTTACTAAATGGGGATAGATACTAAAGTGAAAAAATCGCCTAATTGGGTAAAGATGTCGAGGAAATACTATGATAGTATCTACATAAACTCCCGTTAGAATCTTACTGTTGTAAATAACAGTATTAGTTTAGTGCTTTTAAGCATCTAATATTATGTTGCTTATAACAGTTCCAAGGAACTTCCAAGATAAACAGATGAATTGGATTGCTCAAACAACCTACTTTTATTAGTTCCAGGGGCAAATATTCAGATATAGAAATATAGAAACAAAAATACATGGACATTTAACGAGGTGGAGCCCAACATCTTTCTATATTATTGTCATGCATTTTAAATAGGAAAGAATAAGACAATAATATGTTTCACCAACAAGAAAAACCATTCCATCTCTGCCTCCTCAAAAGAATCCCATATATTATACCAGACTGCCACAAAATCCACTATGATTTCAAGTCCAAAATCCTGAACATTACTCATTTGCAAGGCTAATGAGCAAATGCATTTCCACCATCTGCATATGTAGAACTTACTTTTCACATGCTACGAGTATTTCTTGTGACTCAATTCCTATCAACCCACAAAAGAATCACAACTTTTCAGTCTCAAATCATTTATGCTCAAAGGGATTGCTTCAAACATTTGATAAGAATCTAAAAGTTGAAATGAACCTCAGAAACTCATCAGAATCCCTAGAAAGACCACATCAAAAGAAGTATTCACACAAGCCCATCAGCATAAGCAAAGTCAAATTTAAGACAAAAATTAGCAAAGCACTAGGAGAAAATTGACTGAAAAAAGAAAAAAAGAGAGCAATTTGAGGAAGGAAAAGTTAAGTTGTATTTTCACAAAAACTGAGAAGAAACATTTATGCGTAACAACATTCAGTTCCAGTCAGCTATCACGATAAATACCTAAACTTAAAAGATCTGTTATATTGTTTACTGTCAGATGTTGTCAAAGCCTTCCATTAAAGTTATGAAAAAAAAATATAGATTCATTAACGTAACCAACATACGCTGACGCTTAGCAGTTTTCTATCACTCAAGTGACCGGGCTTTTCTCCTTATAAATGACGATAAATTGTTGATAATAGAATGCAAGTCAAGAATTGAAAGACTCCTATCACTATAAAATGACTTTAACAAGCTACCCTATAAATAAACAAAATTTATTTCCATATAACAGAGAATTAACCAAACAATTATAAACAGTATGATAAAAAAATCCTTGCTTGATTGTTTAATATTTATTGAGAAAAAAAAATACCTCCATATGGCGAGTCGACAGCACATCTGGGGATTTTAGATCGTATAGAAAGAGGACAAAACGGTGCCTTTCTTGTGTTTTGATGACCAGAACTGCACAAAAACAAAAACCCGTGTCTTTAAATCAATAAAATCCATAAAATTGACTCACAGAACATCAAATTTCATTATAAGAGAAAAAAAAATGAACTTGAAGGCTCGTGAAGTATTGCGTTGAGTACTTACAGATTACGGGGAAGGAAGGGAGTGGAGCAATTAGGCTTAGAGAGTAAAAGAGAAGACATGAGTAATAGTCTGTTGGATAATCTTTCAACTGGGGAAGCATCGGAATTGCGAACTCACCCAACCCCCATGTCGAGTAGCCGATGGAAAGCCTGCTGGTAAGAGGTTAAAAAATTTACAGGATTTAGTGTTTTCAAAAGAAAGGTAAATATTAAAAGAGGATGAAGATAAAATTGCGCAGGGTGCGCACGCCGCACCTGCCCCATCCAAATAAGAGCTACTGGGTCTAGCCGTTTAAGCCAAGAGGCCAAAGAGCGTACAATGATTTTTAATGAAGATGACCTAATTTCTAAACTTATTTACATTTATACACCGTCTTAGAATTCTTTTATATTTAAAATGAAAAGTTTAATATTGAAATGAGAAATAGCAAGTAATTGTTGCATTGATAAACATTATTTTCTTGACAAATTTTATCAAGAAAGAAACAAATTTTATTAAAAGAGATTAGTGTAATAATAGTTTCAATCATTGACAAATTTCATTAAAGATATTATTTTTACATTAAATTTTTTTGACAAAATTCATTAGAGAATTCATAACATATTCACAAGTTCTATTATAAATTTGATCCAAAAATTTATTAAATCACATCTGAAATAAATAAATTATATATAAAAATTAGCATAAATTCATTTTTAAAACTTTTACATATATTAACAAAATCTAAATTTGATCAATCGAATAATAATTTAAAATAAAATTTATCCTAGTTGATATATTTATAAGATAAAAAATTAAGATAATTTTATTTAAATATTAAATTTTTAATTTTAAATATAAAAAATTTAAAACTTAAATTATAAATATAAATAAACCTAAAATTAGATCATTTTAATCACAAACTCTGTCAAAATTGAACCATTAACCTTTATTTTTATGATCGCAAGACTGGAAAAAATAGCAAGATGGCAACCATCAACGAAGAATCAGAGAGTTTTCTATTATTTTAACTTGATTAAAAAGTTCAAAATAATAATCCCATACCATTCATCTATTTTATATAGTAGCAACATAGTGTTGAGCAATTCCTTCGGTTGGTAATTACTGGTAAGTAGCAGATAAGGATATATAGCAAGTAAATCCAATTTATTGCATTATGCATGAACGGGTATGCTTGCAGGCAATCGGGATTTCCCCTCCACATTTTCATCAACAGACGCCGCCTTCAAATTCCAATTGTTGATGGTTTAGGTATAAACGGGGGAATGTAATGGTCCTTTTACAAAAAATAACGTTTGAATACAGACTGCATGTTTCCTAGTAACCATCACAGTTTGGAATTTTGGTCAATTTCAGCTAATTGCTTCCGCAAAACCCTTCTCATAACCTTATTTGTTGCAGTTCTTGGAAGGGATGGAAGGGCAACAACATGAGAAACCTGCAATGCATAATCACATTTTTGCATTAAGTTATCATGAAATTCCAAATGCTTAGGCAGATGGAGAATAGGAGCACAACCGAGGTTCGTACCCTGAACAGAGGATTTAGTTTCTTCTGCACTGCTGAACTGACAGACATTCTCAGTTGACTAAAGTCTGGTGGTGTGTAATCAGAATCCTTGAATACAACCACAATTATCAGTTGCTCAGGTCCACCGTCCGGTGGTGGCACCCCTATGGCTGCTGTTTCAAGGACATTGCTATCAACTGCATTACAGATGCGCTCAATCTCAACAGAACTAACCTGTCAAAGAGAATAAAATACATGAAGAGTAGACAATCATGTCCTTCTGCATCAAACTTTGACATCAATCTACTGTAAAAAGTCAGATTGGGCTTGAATAAACACCCCTTTTTTATCTGCTTTTTCTTTATCTAAAATCACAAATATAGCAGGGAGACAACCCTCTCTATACGCCATAGTATTATTGTCTATGCAAAGTTCTGATGCATGACTGCATGCCTGACCTTGAAAATAAAGTCAGCACAACAGCACCACCTGCCAGAATTTCCAAGACAAGAAAGCATGCAAGCAGGCGATGTTTGCAAGCTGAAGTTGACAGAAAAGGGGCAGGCTACTGAACTGGACAGAATAACCACCCGTTCTCTTCTATCACATCCAGTGTTATAAGGACAATTTTTATCTGATTTTATATGGAGCAATTATGTTGAAATACGAAACAAACCATCTGATTTCTTAGATCCTAGGCCATAATGTCAGATGCATACCTTAATTCCCCCAAGATTCATTGTATCATCTGCACGACCATGTGCCCGGTAATATCCTCTAGAAGTGCGCTCAAAAACATCTCCATGCCTCCTTAGAATCTACAGTCGTGACTCAAATATAAAAAGATCCAATTAACCCAGAGAATACACAAACAATGAAGGTGGAAAGAAAGTTTTTTAACCTGTCCATTCCAGGAAGGCATTCCACCAAAGTAGACATCATAGTGATTAGCATTCAGCAGCGTACTTGAAGCACCAAACATAAGAGGACCAAGTGCCAACTCACCCATTCCCGGTGCATTTTGAGGCTATAATTGAAAAAAGTGAAACAATATCACTTTGAAAAAATTGGTATATTTTGCTCAACAAACAGAACATAGGACTTATAAAGAGACAAAGATAAAGCAGGAAGTTCAACAGTTTTGAATACAAATAATGGCCAATCTTCTCAACATATTAAGGTAAGGTTTTCCAGTGCTCACAATAGGATGACCATCATCACCGAGGATAAATAACTTGCAGCCCATGGCTGGTGTACTAAAAGCAGCCAATGATTGAGTCTGCAATAACGATCCAGTAATAAATGCACCACCAATCTCTGTGCCACCACAGTATTCAATAACAGGCTTGTAGAGAGCTCTCCCCATCAGCCATAAGTACTCATCTACATTAGAGGCTTCACCAGTGGAGCCAAAGCACCTACCAGTTTCCAAATTATAAATACAGTCGAAAAAATCAAAATTTAAAGTAAAATCTAAAGCACATATCACATATATAACTGACTTTTGATTAAACAATCACATGCATGATGCATCGCACTGCAAGCACATAGAGTA
This sequence comes from Khaya senegalensis, assembly GCA_032402905.1. Taxonomy (NCBI): domain Eukaryota; kingdom Viridiplantae; phylum Streptophyta; class Magnoliopsida; order Sapindales; family Meliaceae; genus Khaya; species Khaya senegalensis. Next base: position 2,607,841 of record CP135557.1, on the reverse strand, counting down.
TTTCAATACATGAAGAATAGACAAGCTTAACAGAAGCATCCGGGACTTACCGAATGGCTGACCAATCATAGCCAGCTACGCAGTTTGTACTTTTCCATGCCCGAACAATACTAGGAATCACACCAAGCATCGTTACTTTAGCATCCTGGACAAAATGCAGGAAATTTAGTTGAAATTCGAAAAGATTCCAAAGGGCCTACATAATAAATATGTAACAAAATGTAGAAATGAATGTTACTTTAACAACCTAGCCATTTCAAAAAGTTCTTTTCAAAGTCCTGTTTTTAGTCTGTTTCAATGTGTGACATAAGCAAGATTCACTACTTTGCATCATACAAGTAGATATAATCAAGATTAAGGTACCACTGACATGAAAGTTGCCAATCTTATACCTCCTAGTAAAACTGCATGATCTAATGTAAAATTAAAGTTGCATTGTATACAAGTTTGTACAATCAAGATCAAACTACACCTGGCATAAAAATTGCTAACCTTACAACTGCACCCTTTGGTCCCCCCTCTTGCCAACCCCAACAGTAAATTCCTTGAACGAACATTATGCAAAGTCAATTAATAATAATGGGTGTTAAAACCACAAAGCATTCTAAAAGTTCCTTTTTGTGTTTTGTGGCTTGACCAAATTGCTGCTAATATTGACTGAATGCAATAACTTGCATGAATGGTATGTAGGACAAGGTCATCAAATCCAAACAAGTGGCACATGAAATAGTGATGCCATAGGTTATTAAAGCATCAAATGATAACTTCTCTACTTGTGAAAAAGAAAAATGATAGGTTCTGTAAGACCAAGCAGTTAAACCCTAAAGATCCAGGTACATAATGTTTACTAATTTGCCTTAAATGATAATTTTATAATTTGAACCTATGGATGGAATCTTTCTCATAGAGTACTTTAGCATCTCCGGATTGTTGTGGCACCAAAAGTTATTAACAGGAACTCCAAACAGGATTATAAAACAGCCGGTTAACTACATGAGCAATATTTCCTACCTGTACAAACTTGGCAAAGCCAGAACCAAGGGGAGATCCATTATATAAAGCGATGGAAGCTCCATTTAACAATGATGCATAGACCAACCAAGGACCCATCATCCACCCAAGGTTTGTTGGCCAAGCAACAATATCGCCTTTATGGATATCCATGTGGCACCATGCATCTGCTGCAGCTTTAAAAGAACTTGCAGTTGTCCATGGTATTGCTTTTGGTTCCCCTGTGCAAGAAAAAGAGTCTCGTCATGCCTTTATTTGACAATTTAAGCAAAGATGGTGCAGCCATAAATGCAATTTTAGTTTGTAAGTTGGTGGAATTTAATCATACTTAAATCCTGATGTGAATCATACAATTATCCAGACATTATTATTCACTATTATCTAGGTTTTAAATGAATATTGATAAAATGATTTTAAAAGGAAGCTCCAGGAGTTGAAAGTTTTAATTGACAGAAAGACTTCACTATCATAGAACTTTACAAGGACACATGGTGCCAATATTTTTCCCTATCTTTGCTTTTTTTATTTTCACATTTGCAATTTTATGATGAATCTATTATGTCCTATTCAGGAGTCAATGTCTTCATAAAGAATAATGAAAATATCTATTTTATTCTATAACATAATTATATACACAGCATATCTCACTTGTTACAACAAAAAAGACTATTTTTGAAAAACCAAAAAGGGATTAAAAAAAAAATATTTTGGATTGCATAAGAATCCTTTTCAATGATGTTAAAAAGTAGCAAACCTAGAACAAGATTTCACTAATTCACATTCTGATTTGTTGAACAGGCTAATAATTTATTATAGTTGATTTGAGAGGGCTGACCAATTCTACTCCTTGTTATGAGTGACTTGGTGTAAATACCATTTATAGCATGTTATTGTATTGTTTCCTTTTTATGGTTAGTGTGGGCTGGCTAAGACTAATTTTGATTTATTCGTAATAGAAAAGCCATGTGGTGTTGTATATTTATAGGCATGTACTCTCCATGCATTAGGATAATTCAATTGAACATTTTTCCCAGATATCTTCATGATTGCTACTGTAATATAATTACCTGAAAACTTCTTTTTCCTTTTTCCATTTACAGGGCGTCAAAATCTTTTTGACGCTTCATAAACTTTGATCATTTTGACAAAAAAGTACAGATATCCAACACACTCTAAGCAGAATGACTATTGACACCAACATCATAACTATAACCGACAAATTCTCAAGTTTATGCTCCGTCTAGTAAATATCACTTTTCCAGTTAAGTGAAATGAGTCAAGAAAGCTTTATGAGGTTTATTCTTTAAGGTACCTGTAGTTCCAGATGAGAAAAGAATGTTTGTAAATGCTTCTATTGGTAGCTCAACAGCTGCAAATTTATCTTCTCTGCCAATTTAATGTAAAAGATAGATAGATATAAAAACAGCATTAGAGCTTCATTGGTATCTTTTCACCCAAAATGAAGAGATCATTACAACATTTCATGTTCACTTAAGCATTGATGGCATGCATTATTCAAAACAGGGACAGGAACAACACATGGTTGTCTATTTAATTATGTTTTTCATAAACAGATTTTCAAAATGTCTAAAGTGTTCTCCCACTTATCTCCCAAGTCCTCCTTTTCAGTAGGAAAGAGTGGCCAGTGATTTGTATGCCTCGAGTTTGTAATCCGTTCATATATAAGCATGCAGGGTACATATACCAGTTCCACTTCCATGGTAAGTTGGACAGGCATTAAGTGCTGAATAAGCTCAACTATACGCCTATACAAACACTATCCATACAAATTGTTGTGCTAATGTTATGCCATTGCCACAATTCCCATATTTTCAAAGGAATAAAAGAAATAGATAATGAAAATATATGGTAAAAATATAACATTGTCACATCAGTTTTTATATATTAGAGATTTTTAAATAGAAATTTGCATCCCAAGTATTATTCCTTCAAAACTTTAAAAATTGCAACATAATTTCATATTTTTCCCTTTTTCAACTACATTTATGCCTTTATTGCTCACAATTATGTTTAATAACTTATACAGAATTAATTAGATGTCCTATTTAACAAAATAATTGTGGAGAAACGATTGATGATTGTGCATATGAATTAACAAGGTAATATAGATCAAGCAGAAAAAATGTTCATACTTGAAATTCCTGGCATGTTCCAGAAAATCGTGCCAAGAAATGTCAACATCACGCAATTTTGTGCTGAAGCTTGAACCCCTGGCTGGAATAACAATCGCCATAGGAGCTTGGGCATCAATAACTCTACTGCAGAACCGAAGTTCAACTATGAGAATATTAGAACAAGAAACAGAATGGAAAAAACAGATATTCAAATATATGTATATCACTGGGAAGTAATGAAAGCTTCACCTATACAAGGGTATATGTTTGTCACCACGAATGATTAGATCCTGATGAAAAATGGTTGAATAAAGAAGATGATTACATATTAATGAGGAAAGGAGTAAATCAACATAGAGACTACAGTTGAAAAAGGAGAATTTGAAATTGACCAGAATCACATGGTGAACCTTATGAAAAAGGTAACATGATATGAGAAAAATCATCAAGATTACTTTACTCAGAAAATATAGAAAAACAAAGAAATAATTCAATACGTCAGGAAATATAGAAAAACAGAAAAATAATTTCAATACATCTACATAAATACTATGGCCGTAAACCTCCGTACCAATTACTTAATCCTATATGCCTTTCGTTATCAAAATGAATCTCATGTAGCTAACAAAATGAACCCTTTAGGTTGGGTTTTTTTTTTTTTTTTTTTTCCCTTTTTGAGCCATTTTAAGGCTGATTGGACCTCTCTATTAAGGTTAGTGAAACAAACTTCTGGGTAACAAGCACATGGGACACACAAAGTTGGACTCCCCTAAAATGATATTTCCAAGGAACAATTATGCTATCCAAAAATATTGTTTTATGAACATAGAAGGGAATCAAGCTCATTAACTGAGCCCCTTAGTGCCCAGTCAGATGTTCTGTTTAAAACCTTCTGACCATCTATAATAAATGATGGAAATCTAAAATATAAAAAGAAGATTTTGTTCCTAAGCTTCTCATACAGTCTTCTGTCAATGATAGAAGAATGAGCAGCCAATAACTATTTAACGACTACAGTCTGTCCACTTGGTCTAGCAGTCAGTAGGAGATCAAATATAGCAGCTCACTTTTGCATTTAGTGTTACTATACTATCATTGGAGATACAAGTTTTCCTAACAATTCTGTGAAATGCAAAGTATCCTTCGCTAAAGATACTACTATTCCATGCTTGGAAGATCATCGTGAGGGGGAACAAGTAAAACAACTGCAGCCATTATTAAGGCAATTATATATTGACAGATAGTAAAATTACGAAGCATGGTACATTAACAGAATGACAACTCATTCCTGGTGAGATTCTACATATATTAATGCTCTTTCAAATGCTCAAATACTAAAGTATGAATGGATAGCCTGAGTCGCAGAGAACTCATTCAAACAAGGATGTTAAGAAATTGAAATGAAGCATAAAACTTCACAAGATAGTCCCATACAGCTATGAATTTTAAACCAATAAGCTCAAGCATATTCATACATAACCAAAACATTGAGATGCATTATGGTCCTCAACAAGGAAAAGGGTTATTACCTGAGTAAATATGGCTTTTGCTTCTGATATTCTAAGCCTTGTCGATATCTCAACTGCTGCAAAACTATCAGCAATTGAGACAACTATGTATCCTGCCAGAACAATAGCTAGGTAGATAACCACAGAATTGACATTCATTGGCATATCAATTGCAATTGCAGATCCTCTGTCCAAACCCAGGGCATTGAGTGCATATGCAACCAACCTACAAGATATAGGCCAACAAAATATTTATGTTATAACATTTAGATGGCCATATTGCGGGGAAAAAAAAAAAAAAAAGGAGGCTTGAAGTATCATGTAAACCTCATCTTCCAACCCAAATTTGAAATTTCTCATTAGAACACACAAAGGTATGGTTACACAGTGGAAAATTAAAAAAAAAAAAACCGCTGCAGCAAATTAAATTTCAAATCTACCTGAGGATCAACCATGTTGGGATTAGAATAATTGCTTGTCTTTTGAATGGAAACAGCAAAGTTAACTAAGCTTTCATATGCCAATAGTAGCATAAAGTCATTTTTATGGTGACATAAGATTTAATAATTCTACCAGTGAAGCATCCATAAATTGGTTCTGTACATTACAAAATAATTCTACCAGTGAAGCATCCATAAATTGGTTCTATGTACATTACAAAATAATTCTACCAGTGAAGCATCCATAAATTGGTTCTATGTACATACAAAATAATTCTACCAGTGAAGCATCCATAAATTGGTTCCATGTACATTACAAAAACTTTCAAACATTTATAGATGAAAACTACCATACCAAACCTCTGCACGTAATTCCTCAAGTGTCATGCTCTTCACAGGCAGATTGTCATCTCCTTCATCCCGCCACCTTATTACAATGTCATCCAAACTTCTGTTACTGTTTAAATTCAAACAATTTTCTGCTGGATTCACATATGCTCCAGGAAGCCATTGCCCGCCCGGGCATGACAAGTGGTTTTCCCCATATGGATTCTCACATAAAATACATTGAGGAGGTATTGAAAATGACACACTCATTTCATCGAACACAGTTTTCCAATACACCTGACAAACAAAAAGATAGGAAACCATATTTATGACATAAATAACAGTGTAAAGTAGCAAATTGCATAATGTAAAATAAATGTCACCTTAAAGTTGTATTAGTACTACCTCAGGGTTTGAGACTGAAAATTCCTGAAAATCAGAAAAACTAGATATGGGATCTTTGTAACTTCCACCCAAAAACTCTTTTCCTCGCCTCTCTAATAACTGACCAACATTTGTTACTTTTGCAGCCTCCCTACCCATACAATAAGAAATTATGTTGAAAGAACAAAAAGACCAAGACAAATTTAAACATTCATATTAAAAATGTAAATTGAAAAAAAAACCACATATTGCCATAATATATTATATACTTCGAATCTATTTTGTCCCCTTAGACTGTCAAAATACTAGTCCTCTGTTTGGCATGTAAATTTAAAACCACCCTGTTAACTTGACATGTTTGGATGGGTCCTCAGTTAGAATCCTAAAACACATCTATTCAAACAATTCTGCAATGAGAACCACGACTATCCAGAAAATAACTCCAAAATGATGATCTCCCCTTATTAAGTGACCTTGAACTTAAAAGCTCTACTCACGCACTTTTACTTGACTCACATAGCATTCCAGCATAAAAAAGGAAGAATTATAATAAAGATAAATGAATAAACTTTTATAGAATAAACTTTTACAGAATCAACTACAAATCATTATTTTCGACAGAAGACATCCAAATTGAAGATTATTTTCTCAAAGTTCCAACATCAAAATCACATACCAAAATTTTACAATCATAAAAATGGTCCCATCACATTGACACACACTTACTTTTTAATCATTTCGAAATTATTTACGACGAAATGAGAATTGATTATTCCATCCATAAAGAACAAATTAAGCTAGGAGAATCAGATAATATTACGGGTGGGGCATCCAAGCAGGCGGGTCAGGACCAAAGTCTTTATAGCAACCATGGTACAGCATCTGATGAAAGGAGAAGGGAAGATCCGGGTTGAGGATTTCAGTAGTGATGTTCTTCCAGGTGGCAGGAGTGGCAGCGCCGCAAGTGGTAACGATCTCCGTCAGCTTTTCATGGAGTTGTTCTGCGACTTTTGTGGGTATCCCCAGAGCTTCTATATCGTTGCAGGTGATACAGTCAAGTGCTTTGTAATTATTTGCAGTCATTTTTCTCATCCTGGGTTTGTGTTGTTTCTCTCGGAGAAGACGAAATTTCAGTGCGCTGTCAATCCAATCATTGAGTCGAGGATATCATAAGGCTTCGTTTCTAAGTTGTAAAATTTAAAAAATAACCTTATTTTCAACCATATTTACTTTCATAACCTGTTTCAATTTAATCTTACCAACAGTCAATTTTACCAATTTAAGTCTTGCTCGCTCCCACTTGACTGCTTATTTTATATTCAACAAAAACTCAAAAATCACTCACCCATGCTTCACTTCAACTAATTTCATTTTCACCAAAAAAAACTTTTGAGAATTTTCCGTGCAATAATAAGATAGCGAAAAAATTCAGACATATTTTAAAACAAACGTATAAATTTAAAAAAAAAAAGATAAATTTTTTTATATTGATATCAATATAAGTACGAAAAATATTAAGATTTATTTTAATTGAATGTAAAATTAAGTTATTAAATTTAAATCGTAAAAATATTAAAAAAGCCCGTAATATCTAAAATTTATATCATAAACAAGCGCTTTTGATTGATTCTAAGATTTTGTAATTTTTAAATTTTTATGTAAAATAAATTCTTATTACCATGAAAAAAAATTCAATATCATCAATACTTGAATGTGTTCTTTGTTACTTTTACACAAGTATGGTTGAGTTTTTCTACGGCAATGGTTGAGCATAAGGATGGTAGATTATATTCTCATACAGTTGTCAATAATTATTATGCACAATACAAGATTGCATTCAATTAAATTCAGCCTAATTCGATATTAGTATCATGATAAGTTTCACACATATCAATACATGATCTATTGTGTACGTAGATATCATCCATAATAACTTAGATGTATTTGTTTTTGTGAATAACATATTAAATTTAGAATCTAAATACTTCAATTTGCAGTATTTCACCATGGAGCGCATAATTGTTATAAATTATAAAGTATTTTGTACTTCTTTGCATCTCAACAATCTAAAAGTCCTTATACAACTATTTTTTTATTCTTAGGGAGCACTAATTCAATCATGCTCCACACTTGCAAACATAACTCCTACAAAGCATAGCCCATCACTAGGCCATTACCCAGATCTTGCAATTTAAGGAGGATATTCTCCATGTTGGTACAATAAAGACCTTATAAATTATTATTTTGATAGTTAACCATGTATGTAAGACACTAACATACTTGACATTCTTGACAATACAACGCGGACTCTTGATAGAAATTATTGCGATGAGAATAATGATGCAACAATGAAAGTGGGTACTGGACCAAGTCAAAGAAGTAGCTTGTTGGGATGTAAAGAGAACATGTTAGATTTATCAAGTTATATTCACCATTTGTCGTCAATTCTCTTGTTATTTTCCCAATCATGGAATACATTCTCTAGTTCTGATTCTAGTAATATACGTGTTGGCCAGATTTTTAATTCCAAATAAGAATTATGGAAGGCACTAATATCATGACTTTAAAGAAAAATTTTTATTTTAAGGTTGTCAAATTCACAATAGACTATTTTGAGTTAAAGTGTATAGTATACGAATGTAATAACAAGTTTAAATACTTATCATAAATAAAAATTAAGAATATTTGTGTCTTAAACAGATTAAGATAATTCATATTTATAGAAGTAACGAACTACAATAAAGGTACTGTCAAACAAATAATCAATTTATCAGTGAATATGTAATAAAAAAGTTTAATATTATAGTAGAATTTACACTCTAATAAAAATTCGAGGTGACACATATCAAAAATTTAAAATATTTATAGTTAGTTAGAAAATGAACACATAGATTAACGTATGAAGATTCAACAAAATTTTTTAAAGAACTATCACAATTTTTTATGTTTTAAAAGGTAGTAAATTGAGCATAATGACACATAAAAATGGACGAGGACAATTATTTCTTGTATTTCTTCATGGTGCTTGACCTTTTCATAAGTGATTTTCATTTATTAATTCAACTTATGATTATTATTTACGATATTTTTTGAAAAATATATATGAGAACATACTATTGTGGCAGTTATTCTTGATGAAAATGGCCAAATCTATTTCGTAACATTTGAAGTAAATGACTTTAAAAATGATACATTATAGAAGTAGTTCTTCATCAAGTTAAGAGATATACTAAGTTCTATATTAAATTTAATATTTGTATCATATTAATATGACAACATATTAAAGAGAATAAAAAGAATCTTTCTTAACTCATATCATAATTTTTATTTCTATCATATTAAAGAAAATTTTAAAATAAAATACAAGTTAAAAAAGTGTAAGAAAGATACTTTATATATATATATATATATAAATTATGCAAAATCATATGTGTTTAATAAGTTCAAAAAATACATGAAAGATTGATACATCCGAATGCAACTCTGAAATAACCGTGTATTTTTTATAGAACTTGTACGTGTAACTCTGAAACTTTGTGACTTGTGTAACTTTGAAGCTTTGGAACTCATGTGTAACTTTAATACTTTGTATCTTGTGTGTAACTTATTATTTATTTGTTTGTTACTTCAGTTGTATACTATCTGTGGATTGTAGTTGTTAGAATCAAGTGCATATCAGGCTCACAGTGGCGCTTGATTGCGAATGTTATCGTGCGCTCGACAGCGAGCACCATTGGTGCACGATTGCGCGCGGTCATGCAAAGAAACCCACCGCCGGCTTCTTCTTCGAATCAAAATTTTAGTCCCAAATTCCAATTCCAGAATAATGGGTTCATAAAATAAAATAGTTATTCAACACGTGCATACATTGATTCATGATAAAAAGTAAAAAACCGATAAGAAAAATGAAAAGAACTCATTATTTGTACCCTCACCAAAAATTTATTGGAATTGCGATTGTTGGTAGTTTTCAATTTGAAATAAAATAAAATGATTTTTGAATTTGTGTTAATTTAAAAAAGTAAGTGATTACATGAGAATAAGTTTTTTCAAATTAGTGAAATTAGTCATTATGATAAGAATGAATTGATATAGGTCATGTACCTAAAAGGAGTCTAAAATAAACTATTTTGAGAATTTTTTATTTGCACTTTCTACCCGTTTAATTTTTGTTACTATGTTTTTAATGTGTTGAAAATATTTTAGTGCAATAAAGTAGTATTTTGGGATTTCTTAGAATGGCCTAAAGTTGAGGTCCATTCATTATTATAGTCCAATTTGAAATTTTTACTGTTATTATTTTAACGTATATTACAATTCTTTAATTTTTTTTTTATTTTAATACCAAAGATTCTTTAAAAAAATTAAATTATTAAAAAATAAGATAATCAAAATTTTAAAAACAGTAATTTATCTTATTATGATATTATTGATTATTAATTTATGTTCACTAAATACACGTGATTGCATCATTAAATAACTTTTCTTACAATACAGAAAAAAAAATAAATTGCATAAATCATTTAAATTAATATAATTCTTTTAACTAATGAAATTTCCATGAATACTAAAATATTATTTTAGCCAAATCTTCGAGAGATATGCATATTTTCTCACACTATAAATAAATGGTACGACTTAAATATATTAGTAAAAGCTAAGAGTAATCACAAGATTTATTCAGAAGGAACAAAATAAAAGCATGCATTTGAGACATGAAAATGCATTTACTACGAGAAATCGAGGCAGCACAGAACAAATGAAGAGGAAAATGATGGATTAGCTAACATTAATCAAAGAATTACAAGACATAATTTCACATGATTCTATCTAAACCAAGAAGGGATACTTTTGGGAATGCTTGATCCGATGAGACGAGGGGGAAAAAAAAATTTAAAAGGTTAGTCTGAACTAGGAAGAAACTTTGTACCAAAACGTCTGGCCGCAGCAGGAATGACTCTAGATGGTGAAAGAACCTCTGCGAAAGGAAGGTTGTATGAATCTGCTCCTAGTCGACTCTCTAACCAGCCTCTTCTTCCAGAAAACCCATCGGCAACAATCCAACAGTTCTTGAAGCCAAGACTTGTTAGCACTCTTGCAACAGTTTTTGCAGAATCCGAGTAGCTGAGTATCACAACTAATGTTAGCAACATACCCGAGTATCATCAAGAAACCATACCAAGATAAGCCAGGTGGAAGAACTTACGAATCCATGACTATGATGTTGGAGCCTTTGTTAATTCTCTTGAGGTGCGAAATCTTCAGAGCTACTATTTCAGCTTCTAATTTCTTTGAATTTCTGACAAGGCCTCTCAACTTGACAGGTAGCTCTTCCAAACTGATACATTTTACCAATAATGAATAATGACAATGCTCATTGGCATGAAATTATGGTTGCTCAAAAATACGGTATACAAATTAGAAACTGCATTCATATTTTCTCTGGAACTTTTTACTCGTTGCCTAATATACAAATTTCTAGCAATGATGTGACTACTAGCATGGTGCATTTTTCTACAGCTATTCAGACGCATCAAAGCAGGCAGAAAGATTGGCTGATAAGTTAGACATCAAATTGAGGTAAGACACATGATTTGCCATTTTCTTATAAATAGGTAGTATAATACATTTTATCTCTTGATTGGCAGTGGAGTAAATGCAGTGAGGCAGCAGATTTGCTGATTTACTTACGGAATTGAAACAATCCTGTTTTTAGCACCAGGGGGTAGACGAGGAATACCAGCCTTGTCCTTCTCTTTCTCTGATCGTATGTCGATCATTAGGTGATTTTGTACGATTACCAGATCAAGTGTTTGAGCAGGAGTAAGTTCACCTACAGAAGCAACAATGTAGTTACATATTAACCCCCATTATAACATCAGTTCCTGCAATACAATCTGCAAGGGGAAGACTACAAGCAAAATTTCATATAATTAGACGATTTTTTTTATAAAGTTTACTTCATTATCTTTTGGTGTGTTTGCAGATCTTGGTCCAATCTGTAAGTTTAAAATAGCAAGCAATTGTAGCCTTGTTAATGTGTGAATTTGAAGTAATAAAAGAAATGAATTAACTGAGAAGTTTCTTTCTTAAGCCTTAATGCCCTCTCAATCCCTCCTCTCCTCACAACATAACCTCTCTGCTCTACGTGGATTAAATCCAAATCCACATTCTCAAATTCGAATGCAACCAAATTGAATTCAGTCATAGGAAGCAACCATATCAGGAACAATAAAATCACCTTTGTAACCACGAAGGCTAAATGTGATTGCAGACCAGATGGGAGGAAGGAGTAGGTATGTCAGAAACAGTGCTCCAGCAGTTCCAACAATCACAACAGGATCTCCTGATGACAAAGTTTGGACAGCTGATGTAACTATAGGCTTGGCCTCTCCAACAACCTTTGTGGTCTGTTGTGCTGCATCTGCCACCGTCTGTGACAAAAGACAACATTCATTATTGGATGGACGTTCAGAAAAATTCTGTTAAGTGGATTTACTTGCAAAAAGAGAAAAATATTACGGAAATGGCCAGGGTCTGACGGTGCTAATTTCAGACACAAAAGATTACCCTTAGCAGATTAAAACACACACATGTATGCACAGCTGAGCCTTAAGGGGATATCTTGGTCTTCGGAAATATATGATGTTCCAAATAGAATTTTTAAACAAACTTTGACTGAGATAAGCCACCAGAATCATAAATAATGTTGTTTCAAACAAGAGATCCTAAACCATTAAAATTTTTCCAAAGCTGAAGAAACTAATTTAATATTCAATTATTTACTCACAAGTATCCCAACTGAATCTACATAGAAACAATAGATATCTTAAATTTTGCCAAAAATCCATGAAAATTGATTAGTTTATGTGCACAATATTTGCTCAATGCCAAAGGCTCAAATGCTTCAAAGATTACAGCTCCTTTTATTTTTTTTCTCCAATATTTCAAACATGCACATTAGTATTAATCAAAATTTCCAATGAACCCATCGATGACCAAATTTGACAAAACCCGTCGTTTCAAGAACCAGTGCAGTAAGTTCTCCAAATAACCCAGAGCTCCCTTTTAATACATTTTTTAAGGATGACATTAACGAATAACATGGATTCCGAATTAAACACATAATACTCAATTTCATAAACTCCACAAGCAATCTAGCCTATTAATTCATTGAAAAATTGACAAAACTAAGAAAGAAAGAAAGAAAGAAAGAAAGAGAGAAAATGAAGTTGAAAAGAAGAAAGGAAGGACCTTGGCAGCAGTGAGAACTGGTTCTGTATCAACACCGGCACTTTGAATTGCTTCTTTGGCATTCTTTGTAGCCTCAGAAATAGCTGGAGAAGCAATCTTCAATGCCTGTTCTCCAGCTTGCTTTGCAACAGGCAATGCTACTTCAACGGCTGGGTTCAAAGCACTCTGTAATGCATCAATAATTTTCTGTGTAGTATCCAAGACACTTGAACCAACTACTTGAACTTGATCAAGTATTTTCTCCACCTATCAATCAATCAAAAATTTACCAATTTCAAGAAATGAGTAATTGATTAAAATTTATAAAAGAGACAAAAATGCTGTTGGCAGTGGTAAAAAGCTTGACTCCTGCTCTATAGAACCAACTAAAAAAATAAAAGCTTGAATATACAGTTTATGAACTGGGTATCTAGAGAAGTTTTTAGGAATTAACTCAATAGCAACTTAGTAAGCATTTGTGCATTATTTGTAGTGATTCAAGAAGGAAGAACGTGGCATTAGAAAAAATGGGTGTTAACTGAATTTGATACCACATGGTAGCATCAGCAAGTCGAGAAACTATAACTGCAGAACTGTTTGATCAATGTTCAGCAATCTGAATTGTTTGTTACCTCTAATATTTCAGTTATTGATACTTTCTAAGTTGTTCTACCATTCCGAAACATTATAAATTGCAACTTGTTACCTCATTGAGGGATGAGACAATCTGGTCTTTGTCAAGAGTGAAAGCTTTAACTTCATCTGGAGCATTGAAGAGAGCCAAGAGAGAGAACGTAGTTGATGTCGGCAGCAACACAGAGTTTGGTTTCAACTGAGCTTTCGATGAAACTCTCTGAGTGGAAGACAGAGAAGGAGCAGAGGGAAGAGAGAGTTTCGCAGTGGCTGATGATCGGATAGCCATAACCACTGCCATTCTGTATTCAATATTTTTCAACTCTCAATGTGTCTGAAAATGGAGAGTCTTCTGTTCCTGTCTGTATGTGGTGTGACTGTGTTTTTGAGAGGCAAATGAATTTCTGGCTGATCGGCATCTGAGAATTGTGTGATCAGAAATGGAAGGCTCAAAAAGCAGGATTAGTCAGTAAACGAAAAGGATCTTCCATTGTTTCTTAGTGGGCCATCATATCCTACATGCCGTACCAATGCTTTCATTGAAGCCACCCACTCGGCCAGTCACCCAATCCACATGGCATACACTGGTTTCTGTCACAAATTCAGTATTGGAAACCGCATTTTTTGAATCCAAATAATTTTTATGAACCAAAAACCAGATTGTGTTAAACATTAACCCAAATCCAAATTATCGCACTAAAAAAGTCATATTTTTGGCAAGAACTACAGGAAGTTTTTAATTTTTGCATGTAAGTTTTCAGTTCACGACTTAGCAGAATGGGAAAGCAAGTGCAGAAATGGAATTTGACATTTGCTAATTCCTTAAAAGCAGCTCTTTACAATTTACAAATAGTTGTGCGGCATTTTTTGAAACTTATTGAGGTTCATTCCTGGTGATATGGGTGATAAAGTAACCTTTTTTAGCTAAAATGTTACACCAAACAACCTGGACATTTACTCTCGGATGGTCAGCTATCAACAATATTTCTCGAACATCATATTTGTGTGTTAAATGATGTGATGAAGAGTTATGCATCCAATCACAAAGGTCAGCCAATTTTTACAGAAAGCAAAATTGGTTTCGCTATTCATCTGAGCAAGAGAGTTGATTGAGACAATATAGCCATCTGTTCACGTTGTATTCAATTTAATGAGCAAATCACAGCGGAACAAACCCCAGAAAATTAATCTTGAAGAGGAAGAAGGGAAAAGAAACAGAGAAGCTACAAGATGGATATTCAAAACAACATTTTTGAATGCCACTTGGGACAAATTTTATCTCCTACAGTGGAAGTACATGCTCTAGCTTACGCCGGTTTTCTCCCCTGCGGGCTTCAACCATTATTTCAAGTTCATACGGCACGTAGCCAAACTTCAGATTGCTAAGAGTAGGTACCGGCCACAATCCTCTAGGAACAATCTCCAACCGGTTACACTCTGAAATCTCCAACTTCTTAAGATTGGTCATTGTTCCTTCCTCCATCCTCCACCTCTCCACCAAACGTAGGTTAGACAGCTTCAAGAATTGGAGCCGTGGAAACACCCCACAAGAGCAAACCATTTCTTTTCCCACATGATGATTGCTTCAATTTCAGGATCTGGAAGCTTCTCAAGCTTCTTCATGGGGTAGTTCATCGAGTAAGACGTTTGCAAGGTGGGCTCCGTCAGATTTGGAGGAAAATCTTGTACAACAAACAACTCCCTTTGAAACCCCTTTAAATGCAGCTTGTAGAGATCAACGTGATTTGAAAAATGCTGTGAACTTTGGAATAGCAGTCATAGTAACATCAGCACTAAAATTCACAGTAATACCCGTCCTCGTTTGCATTTTCAAGCAATGCAGACACTTCAAGTTAAAGTCCACTTGCGTAAAGCTTCTTCATGTAAAATCAAGTGACCATGTAATCCTAACACTCTTGAGACTGGACGCAACTACTTCCACAGATGCATATTCCCCCAATATTCTCCTTCCTTAGCAAAATTATGGTTAGGGGTGGCAATAATAGGAGTCATAACATGATTATTCATTCGAAACAAATAAAAGAATTCATATTTTAAAAATTTGATATGAATAATAACATGTCGTATTCGTATTACTTATTTAATAATCGTATCGTATTTATAATTACACTATCAAATTTATTTATAATATAAATAATAAACGAACAAAAAAATTATAAATGAATTCATGTCATAAATAAATAAAATATTATTTTAATTCATTTATAATTCGTTTATTATCTATTCACGATTCATTTATTAATGATATCTAAATAAATTATCTCAATTTATTTACGATTTATTTATTAATTGTGTCTAGATAAATTATTTAAAATTTATTTAATAAATGAATCATATCTGTGTTTTGACTTTTTTAATATAATTAATAAAAAAATTTAAATTAACTTTTATTTAACATAATACAAACATAATATGATACAAATATAATACGATAATTTAACTTGCCACTCTTAATTATGGTTGTCATTATTTTGAGATTTAATTTAAAAATGGGATGATATTTCCTCCCACATTTTGTATTATGGTACCACACTTTCTATTAACATATTATGTAATCTTAAAATACCCTTATAAAAGATTATTAAAAATACATTAGTATCCAATTTTAATAATTAAATAAATCAATAAAAACAAATTTCTAATAAATTGTGCAATTTCATAGAAGTTTAATAAAAGTAAACCAATAATAAAATTGAATGAAATAGTATAATTTTTTTTTTATAAGAACTACTGTACATAAGTTAACATTAATAACTTAGATAATAATATTATTTTTAATATATATGGAATATTAATCATAATTATTTTAATAATTTTTTTTTAAAAAAAAAAAAGAATGAGTATTTCACTATATTTTTTGTGAGATTCAAAATTAGAAATTTGATTTGAACAATTTTCTCTTCTTTTATTACTCTAATTCTATTTGATAAAGAAAACTATTTTAATTAAGTGTTTCATTTTTTCAATCTATTTTATTAAAAAAAATTTATCTAAACTAAAATTGTGAGCCTTCTCTTATAATACTTTATCACGAATATATACAATAATTCAAAAAAATTAAGAAGACAAAGGTTGTTATCTCACTTGAGAAAGTAATCATAAGGATATTTTTTAGTGTTATATGAAATAAATTAATGAGTGTATTGTTATTATTATGATAATTTTTGTTCAATGGCCTAATTTTGAGGCTCATGACTGATAATAATAGCGCACTTTACATCCTATTTTTATTTGTGGACAAATCATTCAATTTTGATTGAAAACGCCCCAGAGACTCCAATTGAATTGTTAGTTTTTATCATTTTTTTTAAATTGAAAGAGAAAGAGTAGAGAGAAAAAACAAATCTACACAAAACAATCCAATTTCTCATTTGTTATTCACTTGAAAATGCTCTCTTAATTGATATAAAACATAAGAGGATCCATCAAAGTTCGATAAAATTCCAAACAGTAAACACTTAATCGATACTTTTAATGATCCATATTAATTTATATATCTATGGACCAACAAAAGCAGGAACTTTCAAATAAAGCAAGAGTAAGATAAACTTTATAAAATTATAATAAAATTTAATTAATTTAGTCATAGAGAATCGTCCAACAAGAAAGGCAAAAAAGCTACAGAAGGGTTTTGCAGGATACAAGAACTTAATAGTCTTCATGTTACTTTTATTCAAATTTGAAAGGGAAATGAGCCATTCATTTATCGAAAAAGGCTGACTGCATATTCTGATTGAAAGACTAACAGAGAGAAGACAGCCACGACGTGCCAAACATTTTATTAATTGAGAGACAATGAACGACGATAAAAAGAAACGTGGAGGGTCTGTCTGCTTTGGCACTTTTGAGGTGTGAGTTTTGTTTGTTCGCTGTTGGATTTATGCCACCTGCGGTATTCATTGGCATAAATACCAATTTAAATACTATATACATGTATTAATTGTCCACAATTATATATAAACAAATCCAACAGTATACACATACACACACACATGTCAGATCATTGCGTTGGAGATTTCTGTCTCAACTTGAGCTAATATATTGGATTATATAGCCTTGATTGGTATATGCTATGGTCCCATTGCTAATTACATATCGTGAATTTTCTTCTCCAATTCACATTAACAAGAAAAAAAGAGAGTGAGTGAGAAAAGTTTTTTTTTTTCTTTTATTTTTGGGGGGTTAATGAGAAATATTGCCTTTGCTCGTTGTGTGTTTCCATTTTTATTTCTTGTTTTATTAGTTGTTCCTCATCTTTTTTAGAAGGCAAAAAAATAAAAATAAAAATTATGAATGTTACTTTAAACAATCGTTTGGGTATCTTAGTCAAATTATTAGTGTGTTAATTAATACTGTTCTCTTGATTATGATCTGTACAAGAAGTGGGTGGTTAAGCTCATGGCACATCAAAGTTGATTTATGAAAATAATTTCGTTTTTCTATATATTTTCTATCGTTGCTTTCTCTGTGATAGGATCGAATCTGTAGTATTCTCTTTGTATCTTGTTAATTTTTACATATATTTTATAACGCAAGAAAGACAATCAACACCTGCATTACTCTTTTATCTTTTCTTTCTTATTAATTCTGAACAACTGTATCATTAATGCTAGCCGACATTTCTCCCCATTCCCTCATGGACAACACAGAGAGCTCAAAAATCCCACCTCGGTCTGAAAACCCTAGCAAAAATCAAACGCTAGTTGTTCTTCAAACTGATGACTTGCGTGAAAATGGAGAGAAAAGAAGCACGAAGCTTGCAAATATTAGAAGAAACTCTCTACATGGAAGAAGATTTCTTGGCGTAAGACAAAGGCCGTCGGGCAGATGGGTTGCTGAAATCAAAGACTCTTCACAGAAGCTGAGGCTATGGCTTGGAACTTTTGATAAACCAGTAGATGCTGCTTTGGCTTATGACAGCGCGGCCAGGCTTTTGCGAGGAAGAAATGCGAAGACCAACTTTATATATCACGGAATCACGAATTTCCATGAAGAAAACTTCAGCTTATTAGGAAAGAATAATCCAAGGGTTTATCGAGTTCTTCAGCATGCAATTATCGCTAAGAGCCACGCAAGTTCATCTTCAATATCTCTAAACTCAGAGAAAATTCCATCGGCTCTGAATAATCAAAACATGGGTAACGACAGAGACGAATCGATGATCAATTTTGATACGCTCGTTGAAGAAACAATATTTTGTTCTTCTTCGTCGTCGTCGTCATCATCAAGTACCTCAGATTGTAGCCATGGTTGTGAACTCTTATTTGGAAGCAACTCCAAGGTTTATTCTTCTGTGATTGTTGCTCCTTCATTTAGTGAAGGAAGAAACGACAGAAATTAATTAGTTTTCACGTGTAATTAAATTAATTTTCTCTTTAATTGATTGCTACTGTTTGTATATATATTTGAAGTTGAAGTAAGTTACTCTTTTGATTAATAAATGTAGTGCTTCAAATTATTTGATAGCATTTATTGTTAAGGGATAGCATAAGAGTGTTAGTCTACATGTATAAATTTATACAAAATTTCATTCATACAAATAAATTTACTTATAATATTGTATTATAAAATTAATATGACGATATTATATTATTATTACATATTATATATTTTTAATAAGAATAAACTAAAAATCATAAAATAAAATAACTTTGGTATTAAATGACATAATTAAACCTATTTTTTGTTAATTAATTATCATAAAACTATTTAGTAAGAATTCACATATTATTTTTAACTTAAATCTCTTTATTATAAAATCTCTTCCCTTTAAATTGCACTAATAATGTATTCAGAAGTACAAGATTCCTGGCTAACCAAGTCTACACATTACATGTATATTGAAGTTTACATTCACATCAACTTCATGTTATTATTCTCTTCAAGAATTAGAAAACAAATGATTGAAAAAAAAAAAAAAAAAACCTTTTTCAATATTTAAAAAGTCTAATAAAACATGAACATAGGTAATAAATTTTAGCACTAATTATGATATTTTTTTTATTTAGAAAATGAATTAATCATATCAATATATAATTTCTAATTGTTTTTTTTTTTTTTTTGTAAGTATAGAATTAGTGGCCTAACTAGGATTTGATATCACCTAGATTGAAAAATGCTTATAAATTTTGAGTATTTGAATTATCCTTTTTTAATTAAATATTTTATAAAATGGATATAACATAACTGAACCTTTCTCTCAAAATATATATTTTAAAAAATATAATAAAAATATTTCAAAAACAATAAAAGCAATAAATATTATTGAAAGTTGTATCTTAGATAAGTGTAGTGGATCTATTATGTATTCTTAATTACTAAAAATTTAATTTTTCACCTTTAAATTAATTTTGTTAATGAATTTTTAACATATAATCATAACTTTAAAAGTTAGATTTCATATATGAAATTCAATTATAATCTAACTTTTTGAATGTTAACAATAATGAAAATCATAGTGTAAATAAATAAATGATGCATATGTACAAATTAAATGGAGTAGAGAGGCACTAATAGAAAAAAAAAATCAACATATATTCAATATAATTATATTTTAATTAAATTAAAATATATGGATCTAAGAAATCCACTCTTGTATAGAATTATTATTATATTATACTACGTGTTATTATATGTCTTTAAAAAATTAAAAAAAAATTCTACTAATCACTTTTGAAAGATTTAATGTCGAGAACAATCGACATAAACAATTGGTTAAGGTATTTAGATATAACATAAATTATATATTATCATTTATTTTTTATTTTAATATTAAACTCAATAAAACTACATTTTAAAAACTCATAAAATTTCTAGAAACTTAGGTTGTGTTTGTTTTTATGAAATAAAAGGAAAAAGGAAAGGAAAGAAGAAAGGAAAGTAAAAGAAAAGAGAAAAGAAAAGGGTAATGAATATATATATTTTTTGGTTTTATGAATGAAATAATAGAAGGAATGAATTTTATCTTATTTTATTTAAACAAAAATACTCTTTTATATTAAAATATAAAATAATTTATATATTTAATAATTAAAAAATAAATTAATTTTTTATTTCAATTTTAATTGAATTTAAATATTTAATAATTAATTTACTAATAAATATTTTAATTTTAACCATATAAATATTTTTAATTAAAAAATT
>CP135557.1:2557680-2582058 GCA_032402905.1 Khaya senegalensis | reverse complement strand
ATTTTCAATAAATACAATAATTTAAGTTAAAAAATAAAAATAATTAAAAAATAAAAATATATTAATAAATTTAAAAATAAAAAATATATTTATTAAAGTGAAAAATAATAAATTTCTTTTCATGTATAGTTTTATAATATAACCAAATAAAAAAAATTCATTCTTTTCTTTTTCTTTTTCTTCTCCTTTCCTTTTCTTTTTTCTACTCCTTTTCTTTTCTTTTCTCTTTCCTTCCTTTATTCTTTTTCATCCTTAAAAACAAACATACCTTTATTACAATGCATATTAAATTTTGAATTTAAAAATTATATATTTAAAATTTGATTTTATATTCGGTTCAATATTTTGTATATTATACTAAAAGTTAGATAGAATCATTTGATTCTTCATAAAAAAAATTAATATTTTTTAAATTTAAAATTTAAAATAAATGAACTCATTAAATCTGATTATATATTTTTATTTTACGTTCACAGTAAACAAATAAAAAATGAAGCATCATATAGGATAAATTAGAGGAATTAATTCAATGCAAGCGAAGATGCAAAGAACAATTAAAGAACTCATTTTGAACACAAGATATAACAAAACTGAATTCATTCTCAATCTAAAGAAAAAGACCAACCATTGTCAGGATAGAACTGCTGATAAAAACTAATGGATTTTCTAAAGTACTACAAAAAGAATTATTACTGTTCCAAATAAGCCCAATAGCAACTACAAAATCCTGATTAACTTGGAAAAAAAAATCGAAAGTATTAACCGTCCTCCAGCTCCGGAGAAGGGCTTAAGCCGAACAACATGGGTAAACTTTGGGGCCTTACAGCAACTCGACGGCATGTTAAGAGACTTGAGAGTGGAGAGATCCAATCGAGAAAACACTAACTCCCGGCAGGAGGAACCAAGTAGCTGCACTTAAGCATGGCATTTGGAAGATAATCTAGCAGGCGGTAAATTTAGAGGAATCAAAAGCAGCACATTCCAAATACCCTGAAGAGTGAACAAAGCATCAGAAATCCAAATATGAAAAACAATTGAAGATAATCAAAACTCATAGTTCGAAAGAATAATTAAGGACAATGAGCAACTTCAAAGACAGAAATATGAAATCTGAATTGTTTACGTTACATTATAATCAAGATACTAACTTTGTATCCCAACATGATATAGAACAATGCTACGCTTCCTAAATTTCATTTCAAATGATGTAGCATTCTTATTTTATGGTTAGAGGGTGTCATAAATGATATTGAAAATCATATAAAGTTATCATCCATTTTATAAATTCCGCCTTATATGCTACATCATTTGCAACGAATTTCGCATTGTAGCCCTATAAATTCACTACAATTAACACAATATTAAATAATATGTAACTCCAAAATTAAATGTTATTTTCTTTTTTTTTTTTAAAAAAATTAGTAATTAAGGTGCATTTCATGATATATCGCATATTTACCAATCTTTATAGGGTGTACTTCATAAGCCAACTTTCAATTAATCGAGAAAATTAAGAACACTTCACCCTGTTGATTATAAGTTTAAAACTAGATATCACAATAACTTAATTAGCAAGGCATGAGAAAAGTAAAAAAGCTAGGTATAATCTTCCATGGGAGAAAGGCAGAAGCACATGGGGAAGAAGGAATCACTTTAATCCTAGAATCTCAGCCTTCTTTATGGATCAGAAAGTAATTCCGAAAGCCATGCAAATTCAAGCATGCAAAACTTTCTTTACGTTAAATAGATCAAAAAGAAAAATTAAATTTCATCACTCTAATACCTTTCCGTGTTGTCTTCCACTCAAGCACTTGAATGGTTGGCTAAAAGCAATTCCAATTCCATACTACTTAGTATATATAACTTAATTTATCTGCTTTTGCTTCTACACAAACACCATCAATATGGCATCCGCAGCTTCACTGTTACCCCAGCAGCAACAGCAAGGAGAAGCAGGAGCTGATCCGGAAGCTATTTCCAGAAGTGCTTCTTCAGGGTCTATCGGACCATTCCTCGCGGTTATGTCTGTGCTAACAGTTCTTGCGATCATTTCTTGCGTGCTGGGAAAAATTTGCAAACGCAGACGTGCTGTGGAGAGCCCATTGGACAGTATCAAGTATACAGGTTGCTTGGGGTGGCTGAAGCGGCGGTGCCGCCGCTGCATGGCCGGCGAAGTCGAAGCCGGAGCCAAGGTAATGGCTTGTGGTGATCAAGATAGAAATAAGGTTCAAGATCTTCCTCAGGTTTGAAGGCTGTGGTGCGTTTCAAATTTCTTTGTTAAAAGTGATATATGAATGAGAATTGAATGGGATTTGAAGTTAAATTATCATGTGATTAGAGAAAATGGAAGATGAGATTTATGGTCATTTTCTTGCTTATTGTGTGTAATTAATGGATTGATCAGGATCTTCGTGTGATTTTAATTCTCTCAAATTTTCAAAAACTTATGTACCTTTTGACATTTGTGGATTAATATATCATAAAATATATTTATTTTTAATTTTATTTATATTTTTATTTAAAATTATTAATTACGATACTCCAATAATAATGAACAACTAATAAAGTTTTATTTTTTAAAAAAAATTAAATTAAATACAATTACTTTGACTTACAAATAATTAGATTATACAATTAAACTAATTAACGACTGTAATTGTACCTCGATCTCATCCTATACAAAAATATAAATTAAAACAATTATCCACGCAAGTGTTAGGAAAAATCGATCTGGCACAAAATGAAATGAAGCTATGTTGAATGTCTGAAACAAATCTAATGCCAGCAGTGAGAGTAAGCTTCCATGAAAATTGCTTATTTATCAAATAAATTAATTACACGGACTCGCTTTTCCTATTTTTCAAAAGAATTCTCATCCCATCAATTCCAAAAACCAACGTACAACTCAATTCCGCATTTCGTTCTTTCATCTTCTTCCTTCTGTTTCTTTCTGCAAATTGTTATTATAATAATATGACGACATGGGCGGGTTACACGTTGAGCAACTAAATCAATTGAGAGACATTTATTTTCGTAAGATTCGACATGGATTCCGACGGCAGCCTCACTATCCTAGAACTTGCAGCATTGTTAAGATCCCTCAGACTAAAGCCTTCCGGCGACCAGCTCCACCTCCTGTTAGCCAACATGGATTCTAACGGTAACGGCTCTGTCGAATTTTATGAACACATCAACGCCATTTTGCCCGACACCATTTTGATAGATCAAGAACAACTTCTACAAGTCTTCCGAGCCTTTGATCGCCAAGGTAACGGCTACATTACGACCGCTGAGCTAGCCGGGTCCATGGCCAAAATGCGACAACCATTGACGTATGAAGAATTGACGGAGATGATCGAAGAAGCTGATGCAAATGGCGACGGCATTATTAGCTTTAACGAATTTGCAGCACCACGGCTTTCTTTGGCCTTGCATTATCGTGACCATTAATTTAACGATATTGTCACTATCATTCTTATCATCTTTGTCTCACTAATTTTAGATTCTTAGAAATTGATAGAGACTAGTTTTTATACAGACATTGATGGTAAATTGTTCTATATGCCTGATTGAAGAGTCCTTTTCCAATGAAAAATGGACGCTTTTGAAGGTGACTTTAATTCATTCATATATTTCTTTGTATGTGTCCTGATTTCAGCGTCTTGTAACCCTTGATGCATGTTGGTTAGTGTAAAGGATGGTAGAATTACTTGCAAGTTACTGGACGTATGGTTGCTGAATCGATCATTTCACTGGAGAGAATCATCCAGGTGACATTTCTTTCTTGTTAAGCAGACAACTGAAAGACATTGAATTAATGTACACTAGGAATAAACTTGCCGTATTCTCAACAAATTTACTACCATTTTTGGATAGAATTTACAAATTAAGAACTGTGTTCATCAACTATCTTCAAGTTTAGCTCTCAAGTCTCTGGAGCTTGCTTCAAAACGAGCTGTGTAACCTACTGTTGTTGGCCGCAATGATCTTTGTCTCACCATTTGACAGAATTCAGGGTCATCTGTTTGGCCATCGGATCTATACCATTGTATCATCTGATGGTGTAAGGGGAAAAACCTCATTTGAATGGTGGAGTAAGTGAAATATGGGATGAGGGAGGAGATCAATACTAAAAGTGTAATAAGCCAAAATGAAGGGGCAGGTGCACAGGCTTCGATGAAGACTTTATAAGCAGTTGTTGATATGTAGGGATCCATTGCTCCGTATGCTAAGAGGAATATGTACCAAAATATAATGCCACCCCAGATGAAGAGATGTTGTATGTATGTGAAATAGCTGATGGATAGTGCCATTTGGCAGTTCACCACCCAGACAACACCCGTGTACATGGTCGCACCTAGGATTTCCAAGCTAACGACTTCCCCACTTTCACGAAAGGCTTGTTGCTCCATTGCTTGAATGCAGAAGAAGAAGATGATGGTAGAACTTAACACCCCGTTAAATGCCCAGCCAAGTATTCTATACCAGCTAAATAGGAGATTTTGTACACCTTCTTGGTATAGCAGAGGGAACTGTGAGAATAAAGAGAAAAGCATATTATCAGATGTCCTTAAACTCCAATGTATTAAAGACAATTAGTCTTGATTAAATCCATCACGAGCTTCTTATCAAAATTGGTGTAACAAAAGAAAACATGAGGTACATACCTTGAGACAGAAACGGGCAGAGACATCCTGATCGAAAACTCCCAGGGCAATCACAGGAAGTGATGTGAAGAAGACATTATAAAGAGATAGAAACCAGTCGTTGTACACAGTTTGGCCAGAGAACGATGCATAAATCTCGAAGAAGAAGAGAGTGAAACCAAATGCAATGTTCTTGTAAAAGAAATAGCATATCTGCCAAAACACAAAGAAATATGTCAATAATTTCAATTTAATTTGGCTGTGTTAGTGGCATAATATTTTCACAGTGAACACCGAACCATTGATGAGATCCTCCTATAACACCAATGTCCATGTACAAGTAGCAACCGCTCCAAGAATCGGAACTGTGCAATTGCAATGTCACTTGACATGACTGCCTGAAATTTTGAACAAGAGACATATCAGAAGGGAGAGTTGAGAATCTGATAACTTCAATTCATAAGATAGACTCATGAAACAATGAGATATCTTTGAGCAAGCTGTTTAGCATTTACCTGCATTCCTTCTACACCGCTGATACCAACTCCGATATCTGCTTCTTGAAGCATTCCAACATCATTTGCCCCATCACCAATAGCTAATGTTGTGCTGCCCGTCTTAACTTTGACGAGTCTTGTAACCTGTAAATTTTAAGCAAATTCTTTTAGGCTAAAATACTGGCAATGGTTGGATAGTTTTTAATGTATATATGAGATGGTTTATAAGTAAATCATATAACCTGTAACTTACAAGTGCTTTCTGTTTAGGAGATGAACGACAGCAAATAACAGATGCACAGCCTATGGCAAGCTCCAGAAATAGGTCCTTGACACCATCTTCTAGAGCATAAGTGAGTGACTTCCCATCAATAATCAAAGCCAATGCCCCAGAGCTTTCGTTTGAAGCAGAAAGCAATTCCTGTCCTTGAATTATCTGATGGAGCACGCTTGCCTTCAATGCCTAAAGAACCACAAGATGTTGTGAAGCTCAAAACTTATAGTCAAATGTAAGATTGACTAAGATATTACATGCATTGCATGCAAGAGCTATCAATTACCTGAACCATCCTATTTTTGGACTATTTGTATGAGCAAACACAAAATTTTGGGATTACCAAACACCATTTCTGGCAGAAATCTTTGTTCTATTTTGTTTTGCTTAGCACAGCTTGACTAGATCTCTATCATTTATCACTACTTTCAACTTTGAACATCATCTGAAAAGAAAAATAAGGTTAACTACACCTAAATCTATCCTAGAAATGGAAAGAAGATGTTGAGGAAGATGCTTGATACAGAGCTATGGCTCTATGGCTTACACAGAGGTACACTTTCAAGGTAGCACGGGTTCAATTGAAAACTTATTCCTCAGCATGTCCATTAAAATGAACTGGATCCTGAAGTATCTCTACTTGTTTTGGAAACAGATATCTAGAAAGGGTGCGCAACACTCAACCATCTGATGTGTTCAGAAAAAAGAAAAATATCTGAAATCTTTCTGATGCAGCTGTCATTATTTTCCTACATTACATCATAATACTTCAAATCCAACCCAAAGGAAGAGAAGAAATGAAATTAGGGATTACCATGGCAGCTGCAGCTTTGTCCTCTGATTTCTCCAGAGCTTTGTTTTCTGGTGTTTCAGAGCTGATTATTATTTGCTGCATTCCTTGTCTAAGCAAACTACAGGCGAAACTGCCAAATTCAACATAAGATCAGAAATATTAGCATATGAGAACTACATTAATTCATAGAAAAATTCATATTTAGTAAACATAAACATACCCTATATTGATTGCTGTCTCCATCTTATCTCCAGTTAAAACCCATATCTTAATTCCAGCTTGTGCAAGTTTGTCAATGCATTCAGGAACCTAACCCAGACAAAATATATACTCAGTTTCAAACTGTATTTTCAAGCTAGAAGAAAGTCATTTAATGCACTGCATTTGGACATGACAAAATTAACAACTCTGTTTGCTGAATCAAACAATTTGCAATGAGTATATTCCCTCCACAACATCTGAAATAAATTTATTTCATTGCATGATAGTAATTATTTCTACTTCAAGAAACAAATGAGGCTATTGTGACTTAGTATTGGTTTTTCTTGTGTACTAAGCCCCTACATAACTCCATGCAAAAGTAATTTGATTGCTCTGTTATCAAGCCCTTTTCTTTTTCATTAAAAAAGGGAACTTTTTAAGTCCTAAACTCACCCCATTTTGAAGTTTGTCCTCAACAGCGGTAGCACCAAGAAGAATCAAATCTTTTTCAATCTTTTCTGCCATGGCCTCAATCAATTCCTCACGATCTGCAGTCATCATGTTCTTGGCCTCAGTAAATTCTTCATTAAACTCAATGTATTCTTTCTCATCCAGTTCACGGTAAGCAAGTATCAAAGTCCTCAAACCAGCATCAGCATACTCATTGATGTGTGCCTTAGTCTGATCTTCGAACTCTCTTCCGTCCTTCGCAAGTCTTTCAAACATGACACTGCCAGCAGATGAAAAGAAAATTAACGTCAAGCATTCTAAAACGGGCCACACAGAACCAACTCAGACTGCCACATGAGCAGCATAAAGTAAAAACCTACTCCAGTTACAAGGGCAAAATTCTAATTGAAAAAATAGAAGATGAAATGCTTTAAATTACAAACCTGTCAGCTCCTTTAGAAAGCAGTAGCAGGCTCCCCTCCTCATTTCTTACAATTACAGACATCCGCTTTCTAGAGCTACTAAACTCCAAGACATTCAATAGTTTGTAAGATCTGCAAAATATAAAACGAAAGCACTATTCTTTGAGAAGGGATATGAAAATATCATATTGCTATAAATTGCTTAAGTTGAAGGGATAAATCAAAATGTCTACTACCAGCAGATGAAATTCAATGAAAACATTGACGGGAATGCAAATGAAAGGTAAAAAGAAAATATTACCTTTCAACTTTCTTGCCAGAGCGTGGATCCAACTCATGCAATGAGATGCTTGTTTGAGTCCTTTCATAGAATTCAAACCCAAGTTCTCTTGCTGCAATTAAAAAAGCTGCTTCATCTGGGGATTCAGCTTCATATGAAATTCTTCCAGTTTCTTCATCAATTTCAGGTAGTGCTGTGTGACAAACGGCTAATAAACATAGGAACTTTTGAATAACATCAGCACTGGGCTCTTTAACCCAATTACCATTCATGATCCTTTCATCGTCAAAATTAAACCCTTTAATGGATGGCTTATCTTCAGCAGAATCCTCAACATATCCCTGTTCCTCGGTCACATCTTCTGCTGACCCCTTTCTCCGAGCCATCGCTCTCTCAACTTCAGTTACTCCACGGCCATAGGAAGTCCCAGCAATGGAACACTTGATAAATTCCATAGAGTTGCATGTTAAAGTCCCTGTTTTATCTGAAAGTATAGTGTCAACTTGGCCAAGTTCTTCATTTAAATTTGAGGTACGGGCTCGTGCTGGCTTGTCAGCTTCTTCGTAGTACATGTGCAGATCTTGGTTAATAAAAATGCTCTGAAGAACTTTGACAATTTCTATTGACACATACAAGGAAATGGGAATCAAATATCCATAAAGCATAAGGGCAGTCAAAAACTGCAAAATTGCTGCAACTGCTGCTCTCTTTGGGTTATAGTATATTGTAGTCTTATCTGGTCTTAGATACCATCTTTTCATTCTCCCATCTTCCAAGTCCTCCTTGGTTGCAATCCCAAAGAAAATCGATCCAATGAAAGACATCAAAACTAATACACCAAATAAGCAGTAGACAATCTTATCCATCCTTCTTTCAATTTTGCTTCTCTTAGAAGGAGGTGCTGTTGAATTCTGGAAAACCTTTGTGTCATTACCGGTAAAGATAACTGCCCCATAAATATAATCAGTATTCCGCAGCTTTGAATCCCTAAGCAGAAGCTGCTGAGGTGTAAGAGGGTACTGCTGCTCTTCGACATCCAGACTGCCAACAAACGAGTACAAATTTGCATTTGGATCTTCACATCTAATAATAGCCTTGAAATTTTGGAAGCTAGAATCCTCATGCTGATTTGAAGTTGCATCAAGTGCTTGTTTCAGTTTCAAATTCGTTTCTCCATCCAGATTTGTGGTTTCAACATAGCAAATTGCTTCTTCATAACTTGAGGAAAGTAAGATGAGATCAGCAGGAAAAAATTCATCCTTCTCAACCTTCACTACATCCCCTACTTTCAAATCCTTCCATTTTGCATAATCAAAAACACCATTACCACAATGCACTTTTACCTTTCTGTTGTTCACCTCAATATCCTGGAAACAGGTCAAAAATAGACTAATTAGCAACAACACCAAGATTTGACAGAGTAAAAATTTTCAGCTCATATTTCTAGCAGGACCTCAACCTAAACAGATGTGAGACCCATATGCAACTGCTAAAAACCAGCTTGCTTTTAATGTAATAAAACTAACATCAACTAAAATGTTCACGATGCATGCATCAAGATTACTGCACCGTAACAGTCAGGACAAACAATATTAACAACCCAGAAATCATTTTTCCAACAAAAAGTGTTCATTAGAACTAAAAATTCATGAATATTTCGCATTTTATGTTTTTTCAAACATATAATTCAATTTAATCAGTCGCATTGACCTAGTTCATCATTTAAAACCCACTTCTAAGCTTGTGATTTAGAAAGAAAGCAACAAAAAGTTCATAAACTGCATCTAAGCTGGCGACGATATTATAAAACTACCTGCTTTTTTCGCCTCCAATCTTCAAGTATCTCTTTCCCCATTGTAGCTCCAATCACAACAACAAGAGGAAGAACATTGCTGACAGCAGAGTAAGGAGATAGAGGCGTAAAAGACAGAATTGCACAGATGAGGAAATAAATATTGGCAACTCTCCTGAATTGCTCAAACAAGGATTTGGGGAAGAATGTTGCAAGAGTGTATTTAGTAGTTCTAATATAATTGCTAGTGTAACTGAGGACACTGGCCTCAAAGCTTTCAGGCTCATTGCAATAAACTACCCTTGAAAATCCAGGTCCTCCAATCAGAGAATGATCACCTTTGAATGAAGTTTTCCCACATGAAAATGCATGAATTCTGCCAAAATGATGCCTCTTTCTTCTATTACCAGCCATCTATGCAACTGTTGATTCTAGTTTCAAATTGTTCAAACGCATAAAACCCCAGTAAAAGAAATCAACAACAAATGAAAACAATTTGTTATGAAACTAAAATTGGAAAGGATAGAAGACGAAGAAGAAGAAGAAGAAGAAGAAGAAGAAGAAGAGGAAGCAGAAAAAAAATTTTCTAGAGCCAAAGTTAAATATAAAGTCCTTAATATTACGGATAAACAATTAACGAAATTACAAACCCAGAAAAACCCTTGAAAACATAAGCCAGTAGCTAATAAAAACTCTGAAAAATATGGATTTGTAGTTCAATGGATCCATCATATTTTTTGGTAGAAGTTTGGGGAACTGACTTGCCTGCCATATTTGACTTGTAGATAGAAGAAGCAAATTACTTTTAAACGTGCTTATGGGTTTCCTGTAGTACAAAAACTCAATCACTTCAACGACAACTCGTTTAAACCAAAATAATAATAATAATAATAACAATGACAGATACAGAAATAAAAAAAAAAAAATTATATGAGGTAATGACCAAGTGTTCTAGAAAGTCAAATCAAAATTGCAAAGCTATACTGGAGTTTATGAAGAGAATGACAAATACACAAAGCAATATTAGCTCATTTTATACATCATTTGCGCATCTGGGTCTGCTTTTTTCAATGGATTTGAAGCTTCATAGAAACACTGAAGCTAAAGACTAATTATTTACTTTAATATTTGTGAATATGAATGGACATATTTAAACCCAAGTGAATCTATTGGGAGAAGAATAGAAGCAAATGCACATGGCAAATGTGAGTAGAAAAGTATTATCTTTTACGGATGTCAGAAAGAAACAGTGTATCAAATCTGAAACAGCCTTTTTTGAAAGACAGTTAACTGATTATTTTATTTTATAAATTAAAATTTTAAAAAATAAAAATTTTCTTTGCCACAAGTGCTGAGGACATGAAATGAAATGAAATGGTTGCGCCGTGTGAGAAGGGTCAACAGAGCACCTCCTCTCACCATTCACATGCTCTTCAGGATTTTTGTACAAATACTGCACCGCGTTTATAAATATTATAAAATTTGTGATGACATAAAACACACATGTAATTCTCCTTTTTGTCCGATTCTGTATTTTGGCAAGAGTTCCAAATTTTTATAATTTTATATATTGATTTGTTTATACGAGTACAGAGAAACTTTAAGCACTTTAGGCAACTTACTGTCTGTCTGTCTGTTTGTATTTGGATTTTAGTAGAGACCACCACTTCATAAATTAACAACTTGTCAACTGTATTTATAGATATATCCACACCAATTTATTAAAGTATTTCCAACTTGTTGATTTAAATTATAATTTAAAAATGAAATAAACTGGAATTTACGCCTAGGAACCATTCAAAAACAATTTGATATTGATAATTGTGACTTTTAATTTAGAGTGTTTGTGAAATAAAATTTATTAGTTATCAAATATAAGTAGGTAAATAAATAATTTTTAAAATATAATTGTCAGATATAAATAAATACTTTTTTATTTTAAAAAAAATCTAGTAAGTTTGGAAATGTGGATGTTGAGATATCAATTTAGGGCAATGCTACGAAGCACATCTATACATCAAATTTGTATATATATATATATATATATATATGTATATATATTCAATTTATTTTGTTATAATATTTAATTATTTTATTGTAATATTTAATTTTTTTATATAATTTTAAATCTTTTATTTTATTTTTTATAAGCTAGAAATTACGAAAAGAGTTTAAGAATTGCAATCTAGAACTTAAATAAAGTGCAAAAATACAGGGTAGTTGTACCATGACATTACCGATGCCGATGGCTCTTTGTACTTAATAGCCAAATTCAAAGCCCCACCAATTGCAATTCAAAGAAGGATAAAGTTTGGCGAAAAATCTATATTCATTATTATATATGAATAATAAGTTATTGGGTAAGATTTGAGACATTAGGTGGAGTGAAATTGTCATATAACACTACATAATTAGTCTATAATTTTATGTTTATTCATAAAAAAAATTATAAAATTATGTTACATTTATAATTGTTTTTGATAAAATAAATAATATTATTTATTAAATCAATTGTTCTTGATAAAATAAGTGATATTATTTATTAAATTATTTATATGTAAGTTATTTTAAATATTATATTTTAAAAAATATCAAAATTTATTATTTAAAATAAATATTATATTTTAAACAATCTATATTTACTCTGTGCATTTCTTTAATAATATGTATATATATATATATATATATCTAAATTTTATCAAAATATCTATTAAGATCAATTTTAAATTGTTATGTCATAATTTAGACTTTTTCGTTTAAATTGAACCAAATCTATTTTTCACATTTTATTTTGTTAACAGAGAAAAAAAAAATTCATGTATTATAGGATGAAGGCCTCCTTATCACTTGGTCAAACCATTGAATACAAAATTCAATTGCTTAAGTTCAAGAATTATTTTATAAAATAAAATATTATCGTGCAATTTTGTATTTATTTTTCACCACCAAACTTAAAAGAATTGAACAAGCTTTGAATAGCATGAGCCTTTGTGATTTATCAATAAAATGGAAATTTGGAATAAAATTTCTCATCGAAATTAGTCTTAAATACGGGATTTAAAATATCCCAAACAAATGAAAAGAAAACGACTTTGGCCCAACTTTTGACATAATTTATAATCTAATTCATTTCATTGATTTTTATATATAATACGAAGTTTGAACCTAAATCTCATAATTACTTGCTGGAAATTGGCATGAATGAGATTCGTTTGACCGAACAAATGATACGCGATTGCCAGTTTCAAAAGTGGCGTACGGCATGGAAATTGCTTCGTGGATTACGTCTCTCAATTTGACCAAATTGCTTATCATTGATTTCAATCCAAAAATCCAGCATGTGTGCGCACCTGGGCGTATGTATCAGTACATATATACATACATACATACATACATATGCAACCAACCATGAGAGGAGAGACTTAGTTAGGTTAAGTGTACTTTACATCTAAAAATTTTATTATTTATAATTTAAAATAATTTATATAAAGATTAAAAATAAGAAATAAACATTTAAAATACTGAAATTTTATACATATTATTTTAAATTGTAAATAATAAAAAATTTTAAATTTGAATGTAACATAAACAATCCAGAAGGATGAGATTGTGATTCTACCCAATCCAAATACAATTCCTTCTCAGTTGCCTGAAGTACCAACCATGGTTTTATTTAAGTAGCAGGAATCCAGCCATAATTGTTTGGTAATACAGCATAACTGGATGCACATGCACTTGTCTGAGAAATAATTAGTCATACATTTTACCAACTAGTACAACCCACCAACCATGCCATCCCATCCCATGCCAGTCACATTAGTGTTGGTCAATGTCTTCATGAATCCATTCTACATCGCATTGGGACATCATTTAAGTAGACTTGATAAAGAACAAACAATTAGAATTTACCTAACTTACAAATCATATATCATATGGTCGTCAATGTTGAGGGTCACTACAATGCATTAACGTACGCTCCTAATTTCATGCTTGATCTTATTAGGAAAACGTGCGCATCATAGCTTAAATCAATAACTCAATAAAAATTATCCTGTTAATAAAATAAACATTACAATAATATTCTTATTTTTATTCATTTGCTATCTCCAAAAATAGTTTTATGTTATTTTAACATATAAAGTTTTATGTAATTTTAATATATTATTATTCTATTTATTTGGAGCATTGAAAACCCAATGGAGAGATCATCGGTTAATTAACCCTAAAAAGCAATAGCCAGTGATATTTTCTTCAACCATTGTTTCCACAATTACACACAAAAATGCTGTTAATTGAGGTGTTCAGGATTAGTCTTTGATCATAACTACTAAACACAAATAAATTTCACCCAAAACACAATAAACCACTTAATTTATGAGCCTGTTTCCGCAAATTGAAATCAAATTACACCACTGCCTTAGCATCATCAAATATTCGACCCTTGTATTTATGCTGTACAAGGCAACGTCCAGAATTATTTTCATCTTAGGAGGTATTTCTATTATTTTCTTCCAGTAAAAGAATAGTTGAAGACATGAGATTGATCTCTAAGCAAAATGTTCTGACTGCAATCGCAAGCCACGCTGCATGTTCAGAGCTCAGATGATGAAGGAAATCTATCAACTGTACAACAGCAGTAGCTACAGCCCCAAAGTCCTTGATCAAAAATGGCAGAAATAGGCAATTGAAGTTCCCATTTCATGGTGATTCTTCCCTTTAAAAAAAACCCGTTGAGGAATCTTTCCTAGGGTAGTTTCATTAGGAATTAAAGAAAATAGGACCCCCAGTCCAATCCCTCCGTTTCCTTTTTTACTTTCTTCCCCGCTGCACATTCTTTCTCAGGATAATAATACAATCTGCGGGGTGAGTCCCTGTCTCCACGCCTACGGTGTTTTCTTCTTCTACTACTCTTTTCTCTCGAGGACCCTTTCCTTCTCCATTTTGACCTAGAACGGTGTCGTTCCCAATGATTGCTGGATGAATCACTGCTTCTATACCGATGCTGTCAGATTGTTTTCTACTCCTTTCATCTTCTGAAGATGAACAGCTGCCCTGATTTTGATGGCAGCTATATGGTAATTTAGATTTTTCACCTCTTTAGTCCTTTTACGGTCAAATTTACCATGTCTTTATTCAGACAAATCAGTCCCCTTATATTTGTGACCACCATTCAAAGGGCTGAGAGAAGTGAATTCATTTTTCTGGGATTCGCCATCTTGAGCAGTCTCCCACTGACCTGACATTCCTTGATCTATCAAACTCTCACTAACAGCACTTGCAGTGGAAGAAAACTTGTTTAGCATTTCCCACATCGGCATTAGAAGTTTCTTTCCGAGGAGCAGGATTCTTGGCTTTACTCATTGAGATGGGTAACCCGGGGAACCTCCAGGCCTAGCTCTTTTCCCGAGGACTCCAAGAAGTCACCTGCAATCAAATGGCTTAATGCTGTTTTAGCACTTCAACCTCCTTTTCTGGATCCTCCACTTTCTCCGGATTAAATCTTTCCGCTTCATCATCGGAATCATCAGAGAAAATTGCCTGCACATGAACGAAGATTATTAAATCGTGATAAAGGCAGCATATCCTGCATATAACATGCTCTTCCTATAAAGAAATAATTAATATGCATCATGAGCATGGATGTTAAAAATGCACAAGGAAATCCAAATTTTGAATGCAAGAATATTAACTGCTCTTTGCAATGCACAAACTATATACATATGGATCACTGAAAATTCATAGATGATGAGATAAAGTTGGCTGAGATGGATTGAACTCGTTCAAGAACAAAATCACGCAGTGAAGGACACACAGGACCAGTAGAAACACTGAAAGGTTACATATAATTTGGTAATTAACCGAACCAAGAATCGCGAGTGAGGGAGTGTAAAATCCTAGGGGACAACTTTGTATAAAGATAATTTTATAGCCATTGCATTTGCAGTTTAAGTATTCATAACAAGAGGTTCAATAAATTGACACCACAACAGATTATTATATGTGTATTGATATCAAATGCAAAACCAACTACTTCTGGATTAACAAATATGAATGAACAAACAAAGAATACCTTTCTCTTTCATTTTTCGCTTGCTGTTCAAGTGTTTCGAAATGAAAATTCAAATACACGGCCGTAAGATATAAGCATATAATACTAAAACATATTTTAAAATTAAAGAAATCAAGCGTGGAAGCTATGGATAACTAATTTCTTGTTATTGTTTTTGTTGACATTTTTAGATACTGTCAAAATTTTTTAAACTCTCTAAATTCTCTCAAAATGGTGTTTGATTAGAATTTTGAATTTAAGAGCCTTAACAAAGTAAAACACTCTCAATTTATAAAATTCTTCCCATCAAAAAAATCTTGCACTTAATGGAAGTATTATGAACACTCAATACTATAATTACAAGTTTTAAATTTGAATTTTACAGTTATAGGAACATAATAGAAAATTAAGGGTTATAATTTGAATGTTATAAATTTAAACTTAATGAATTTATAACTCACATTCTCCCTCTTAGCTCACAAATTTCAAATCTTCATATATAAAATATAACATATATGAATCATGGCAATATATTATCAAAATTGATAATTTCTCTTTCATATATTACAGATGTATGATATTTCTTATTTGCAACCTTAATGTAATAATTTTAATAAATAAACTTTATATTTTCTCTTAATATAACATAATGAACTTAATTTAATGAATAAACTTCATATTTATTTTAAGTCCAATACAAATTTTTTTTTTTAAATAAATGTGTACATCTTATTAGAAAATAAATAATTAGAGTTTCATTAATAACAATAAATTTACATACCGGAATAAAATCCTATATGAATTACATTATTCTTAAACCTTGATGATAGTATGTCTTTTGTTAAAGAATCTACAATTATCAATTCAACATTGACGTGCTCAATAACCACTTTATTTTTCTTAATACATTTTCTGATGGCTAAGTACTTAATGTTGATGTGTTTATTTCAACTCTTACTTTTATTATTTTTAACTAAAAATATAGGAGTTGAATTATTATAATATATTCTCAATGGTTTAAAAATTGAATTCATAAGTTTAAGTTTAGATATGAAACTTTTTAACCATACCTTTTAAAAAGTATCCTCAAAACACAAAATGAACTCGACGTTCATAGTGAAAATGGCAATTAATGATTACTTAACACTTCTCTAATATATGACTCCGTTAGCTAACATAAAAATATATCTAGATATTGATTTTTTTGAATCATTATAGTTAGAGATGTTAGAATCTGAATACCTAACTACTTTCAAATTGATAGTTCATTTATATATAAGTATGTAATCTTTAGTTCTTTGAAAGTACCTTAAAATTTTCTTTGCAACTTTCTAATGGTCCATACTTGAGTTACTTTGATATCGTTATAACATTTTAACTACGAAAGTTATGTTAGGTCTTGTATAAATTTAAGCATACATAATACTTCCAATAACTGAAATGTATGGAATGTTATTCATTTGTTCATTTTCGAGATCATTTCTAGGGTATTGGTTCAAAATGAACTTATCTCCCTTAACAATTGGTGCTGCATTTGGAGAATAATCTTTTATTCAAAATCTTTCTAGAACTTTATTAATATAGGTTTTCTGAGACAAATCTAAAATATTCCGATATCTATCTTTATGTTTTTTAATGCTAATAATATAAGATACTTCACCCATATATTTTATATCAAAATTTCTAAAAGGGAATTGTTTTACCTCATGTAGAAACCATTTATCATTGGTTGTAAGTTATATATCATCTATATATAGAATAAGAAAATAAATTTTATTCTCACTAAACTTCTGATATACATTGATATATGATATATTTTTTTTCAAAATCAAATAAAAAAATAACTTTATGAAATTTTAAATACTACTACCAAGAGGCTTGTTTCAATCCATATATAGATTTTTTAAGTTTACAAACTAAATATTTAACATCACTATAAAATAATCATTCAAATTATTTCATATAAACCTTTTTTTTTTTCAGATCTCTATTAAGAAATGTTATTTTTACATCTATTTGATATAACTTTAAATCAAAATGAGTTACTAATATTATAATTATATGGAAAGAATCCTTTTTAAACATAAAAAAAATATTTCTGTACAATTGATTCCTTCTTTTTGAATAAATCAGTTGGCAATAAGTTTAACCTTGTATCTCTCAATATTGCCTAAATTTATTTTTTTTAGTTTTAAAGATCCATTTACACCCTATGAGTTTGAACTATTTAGACAACTCAACAAGATCCTAAACTTTATTTGTTGATATATAATTCATCTCATTTTTTATAGTATTATACCATAAATGAGAATGTTAACAACTCATGGCTCGTGA
This sequence comes from Khaya senegalensis, assembly GCA_032402905.1. Classification (NCBI taxonomy): domain Eukaryota; kingdom Viridiplantae; phylum Streptophyta; class Magnoliopsida; order Sapindales; family Meliaceae; genus Khaya; species Khaya senegalensis. The sequence goes on along the minus strand of CP135557.1, from coordinate 2,564,320 downwards.
AAACATTTTTGAATTATTTACGGCTTCAACATTATAGTTTAACTCTTGTAAATGCACAATATAATCACTAAAAATTAGTGATCTTTTTACTCTAGTAGATCTTCTTAATATTGTTTCAATATTTTCTTAATAAATATGTTGTATAATTGGTTGTTCAACAACTTGATCTACAAAAACATTAGTTTGCAAAATTTGATTATCATTTAGTTGAATATCAGCCATTATTTGATCAACATCTATTTATACTAAAAAAATGTTGTTTATGATAATCACTTTAGTACATGAAATGAACGATTCTGAATGATCATTTTTAAAAACTGTATTATGGAATTAATTCCTCCCACTGATCAAGTCATTCTTAATAAATTTAACATTTCTTGATTTTACAAACTTAGTGTGATGTAATGGACAATAAAATTTATATTCTTTAAACTTTTCTAAATAACTAATTAAATATTCACTAATGACCCTAGAATTCAATTTCTTTTCTTGTGGATTATAAACTTTTATTTTTGAAGGACAACCCAAAATGTGTATATGTTACAAATTCAGTTTCCAATATTTTCATAATTTAAATAGTATTTTAGTAACTGCTTTAGTTGAAACTCTATTTAATATATACATAGTTGTCTTAAGAGTTTATATTCACAAGGATTTATGAAATTTGGAGTTGCTAAGTATACTCTATACCATGTTCAATAAAATTCGATTTATTTTTTCTGTTATACTATTTTGGTTTGGAAAACTAGGCATGGTGGATTAGACAACAATCCAATGCTCTTGAAGAAACTTTGCAAATGATTCAAGTACTTGTCCATCATCTATGTATCTACTATAATATTTACCACCTCTATTAGATTTCACAATCTTTATTTGTTTACTATATATTTCTTTACTTCATTTTTGAATATTTTAAAAATATTTAATACTTCATTCTTAATATTTAACAAGTAAAACTATAGAAATTGTGAATAATCATCAATAAAAGTAATAAAATATTTATAACATATGAGTTTATACAATAATTACAAATGTTTGTATGTATGATTTTTAGTAAGTCTAAACTTCTCTTGACACCTTTTTTAGACTCATTAATTTATTTATCCTTTATATAGTCCACACAAGTATTAAAATCTATAAAATCTAAAATACTAAATATTTTATTATTTACTAATCTTTTGATTCTTTTTATAAAAATATGTTCTAATCTTTGATATTACAACATAGAAAAATTTTCATTTATAACATTTCTTTTAATACCAGTAGAAGTATGTATTATATTATAACAAGCATTATTTTATAAATTAATATAAAAAAATTATTAGATAATGTACCATTTTTAATAAAATTATATTTATAAAAAAGTTTTATAAAAGAATTTGAAAAATTAAATGAATATCCATAAGATATAAATTTAGAAATAGAAATTAAATTCTTGAAAAAATTAGAAATATAAAAGAATTTTTCTAAATTTATTATAAAATTACTATTAAAAACTAATTTTTTGATTCTTTTTATAGAAATATATTTTGATCTTTGATGCTACAATATAGAAAAATTTTCATTTATAACACTTTTTTTAATACCAATATAAATATACATTGTATTATAATAAGTATCATTTTGTAAATTAATATGAAAAATTATTAGACAATGTACCATTTTCAATAAAATTATATTTATAAAAAATTTTCATAAAAGAATTTAAAAAACTAAATGAATATTCATAAGATACAAGTTTAGAATAAAAATTAAATTCTTAGAAAAATTAAGAATATAAAAAGGTTTTTCTAAATTTATTATAAAATTACTATTAAGAATTAAACTACATGTTCTAATAGTTTTCATAGTTGAACTTATTTTATTTTTAGAATAGATAAAACGCTTAGCTCTCATTAGTTTCTTTAGGTTTTGCAAACTTTGCAAAATGTTCGTAATATAGATTGTAGAATCAGAATCAATCCACAATGTGTTATGACAAATTTTAGCCATATTAAATTTATAAGTTATAAGAGAAAAATAAATATTTTTTTAATAAACCATTACTGAAACTTAATGCAATTTTTCTTTATATGTCCCTTTTTTTTTTATAAAAGAAACATTCAAATTCTTTCTTTATTTCAACCTGAATATGTATTTTATTTTTCTCTTTCTTTTTAATCTTTTTCTTTATTGTCAAATGTACACTTTGAATATTCACTCTCGTCTCTGCGATCAATCTCTCTTCTTTTTGAACACATCTAACTATCAATTTATTAATTGACCATTTATTTTTATACGTGTTATAAGAAATTTTGAAGGGTCTATATGGTTGAGGAAGTGAATTCAAAATATAATGTATAAGAAAAAGTTCAAATATTTTTACATTTAAAGTTTTTAGTTGAGTTACAATATCTCTTATTTTCACGATGCGATCTCGCAAACTAGTGATGGTAGTGAGTTTCATGGAAGAAAATTTTATAATAAGGATATTGACTAGTACTTTATCTGATGACTCAAATTATTCATCAATAGCTTTCATTAAAGCACGAATATCATCATACTAAGCGACTTAACCACTTATACTAGCATAAATTTTAGTCTTTACAAATATTATACTAAAGTGATTAGATTGCTCCCAACATTTATAAAATTTAATTAGTGTCGGAGTACTAACATCTGTAATAGATGGTAGTTCGTCTTTTCATATAGTATAATTTGTATTCTACCATTCTAAATATAATAATTCTCTTTCTATATCTTATAATTATCTTTTACCAGTTCAAGAACATCTAAATTAATATCAGATATATTTGTAAGTTGTAATGCTACAAAAATATAAACTTATAATAAATTTTATTGAGGTTTAAATATTATCATATTTTATTAATATAAAATATGCATAAAATATGAATCATATAACATAAAATATTACTTGTAGGTTAAGTATTTTATTCAAATATATTCACCTATTTTAATAATAAAACTATTATATTATATTCAATTTCTTAACTCTTATAGGTAAATTAAAAAAAATAATATAATATTTTATACTAATTAATCATATAAATGTAATAAAAATTTCTGTAGAATAAAATTTATTACATCTAATTTGATTAATTACAATTAATGTCTTAAACTATTTGTGATTCTAACTTAATATAAAATTTTATTTAATATAGGAATGTTGTGATTACTCTATAATGTATTAAATTTTTATAGATCACTAAAACATTCTAATTAATATATTTTAATATTTATACCTTATAGAAATTTTCTTCAAAATATTTCTATATTTATTGTATAAGTAATAGAGAATAATGTATTTAACTAATAATCACAGTAAATCAATTTTCATAAAAAATTGGAGGGGTCACAAGCAGTCCCACTTAAAACTTAACTTTCTTAAATAAAATTTTTTCAAACATACAATTTTAAACAAATAAAATACTATAATTATACCTAACAATAATATTTAATATGACATTTTTCTATTTACTTAAATTATTTATTATTTTTAATATATTTGCATGTATAAAATATAAATTATACTGCTGTATATATAAAACATAAATTATGTGCTTAAAATAAATAATTAAAATTAAATGCTAACTATACATAAAACATAATATAAATAATATACATAAATTCAAATATTTAAATTGAATTTAAATTTACATAAACTTAAATAATATGCATAATTGAAAATAGCTAAATTCAATTTAAAGTTAAATTGTATATAAAATATAAATTTAAACCAAATCATAATAAACAAAAATAGATTTTTGGATTAAATTATAAAATATAATTTAATATTGTTAAATATTAAAGAAAATAATAAATTGTTAAAAACACATTAATGAAACATTAGATCACCAGTTAAGAAACTAATTCTTTTAAATGCAAGTTCAAATTTTTCATGCAATTAATTTTAAAATTGAAGATGGTTAAAACCTAATAAATATGTTTTTATAACACAAAAGTGACATGTGGTCTAATGGTTGGGTTTGGGTTTGAATCGAGCCTTTGCATTTTATTTTTCAAAGTGAGGAAATAATATGACAAGTTATCGATATAATCCAAAAGCAACCTATATGTCAGTTACATATTTGTTTATTTCTGGAGCATCGGATTGAGGTGCAGAATATCGATTGTTATTTGAAGCAACAGATTCTCCCAATTTGGTTGGGTTGACAGAATCTGACATGAAGATGAGAGAATCCGCCTTGCTTCTAATCCTTGGAGCCGGAGGCGGCTGCAAGTGGCAGCATTGTATTTCAAAGTTACCATAATATTCAGATAAAGAAATATATACAGTACAGTAGCTTGGGTTAAGGAGAATCAATGTGTGCTTGTTTATGAACCTTCCATAAAAATGATGAATTAACAGGGAAACCAAGGTTCAGGAATGGCACCCCAAACCCACTTTCCCCGCGGTGGGAGCAACAAGATATATATAAAACAAACAAGAGAGAGAGAGAGTAACAGAGAGTAAGAAGAGAATGGGTTTAAGATTAACTGGGATAGGTATCTACATTTAGTGGCCTCTCCCTTGCAGTGATCCATTAGTATTTCAGTGCATTATTTTGACAATCTCAATTGTAATAGCCAAAAATCTCAATAACCAAAAAGCTGAGTTAATTCAACAAACAGTGTCTGAAAAACATAAATAGTAAAGTACAAATCTACCTGATCATTTTGAACTGTTTGAAATCCGAAGATAAAAATCCTAAACCAAGGAAAAAAAAAAACAACACCTTTCCCATACAAGGATCAATCAGATCAAAGCACTTGCAGAGAATAGGTGAAGGACGCTATTGGAACTCTTCCCTTCTTGGGTACACTTTCTTAGTCATCAAATCTTCAGCTTGAATATCTTTAACTTGCTGTTTTCAGAAATTCTTGTAAGATGCTTAAGATCTACACCATTAACTGCTGTGTAGATATTAGGCTTTCCTTACCCCATTTCGCGTTCTCTATTGCTTCTGCTGCAGCTTCAAAGTTCAATCTCTCACGAGCACAAGCTGCTTCTGACATGTTATTAGCTCCTCTGGATTATGTAGAGTGAAGCGCTCCTTGACACTTATCCTCCTTAAGAAACTGCTCAAACCTTTTTTGCTTTGCTGGATCATCTTAGAAAGGTTTTGCAACTTCTGCCAACTCACTCTGTTACAAAGCATCAATAAAAGGAAAAATAGTAGCCTAGATTAAATTGAATCTTATCAATTTAACAGATAATTTATAACAAATGTTAATAGTTAGTTCAATAAATATAATATTTATTAAAACAGAAGAGAATGATAATGTGACCTCTATAGTGAATAGCTAGCTCAATGAGTTAATTTTATTGGTAGAATATGGCTCAAGTTTCATCATTTTTTTTTTCCACTTTTATAATCAGATCAAGAGTGTGTATGAACATTGCATTAGGGCACATTGGCAATTGGCACTCTGTTTAACCATGTTACATTTTTTTTTTTTTTTTTTTTTTTACATATAAAAAACAAGCATCGATATATAACCATTTTACTTAAAAATAAAATATGCCTCTTGGAATATAGAGCGGCCAAAAGCCTAACAGAAAAAGAATTTACAGGGTAAAAAAAAAAAAACTTGAATTAATTTAAAGATATCTGTGAATAGATGAAATTTACATTTAGGCAAAGAACATCAGCCACCACCTAGTTTAAAAACAAATGAGCCAACAAGTGACGTCCTAACAGCACCCATTAAAATATCCTGTGGTGTCGTAAGGATTGACATAGACTGTAACGCACCTAGCTGCCAGTGTGTGGCAATTCCAGAACGTCAGCCTGACCAAAAAGTAGTAGCTGTGAGGGTAGAAGATGACAATTTTAAACAAATCATAATTAGTTGTTTATTTAAAATTAAACATAATTAAGTAAAAGAAATTTTGAAAATTAATGGGAGTTAGAGTTGAGTACCTGTTTGTTCAAAATGAGTTTGTTGAATATTCAATCTTGTAGGATACCGTAGCTGCTTGTCATGAGACGCTGCTTGCTACTTTTTCATGTGGGGCTTAAGTAGACTTAAATTTGCAATGTTAATTAAGCAAAATTTATTTCTTGCACCAGCGCAAACTAGAAACCGTTAATAGCATAAACAAGCTAATAGTCACACAACAAGATAAAGAAAAATACACAAGAAAATTTTTCAAGACAATAACTTATAATTATACAAGAAAAGAATATTACAAAGAGAGTTATTAATAACAGTGACGGGCCAAAAATCAATGCCAAGATGAGGACCCTTATTTATGGGCAGTGAGAGAAACTAAAATGAATGGGTAAAATTGCACGTTCCTTGGTGCTACGAAGGTCTAGAATTTACTCTTTAAAATTCTCTACACAACTTGCACAGATTGAGTGTGTTTGTTTTTAAAAATAGAAAAGAAATAAGAAAAAAAAATAGAATGAGAAGAGAAAAAAATAATTTATTTATTTATACTATAAAATTATTCATAAAAATAAATAACTATAATTTATAAGATAGTATTAAATTTTTATAATCAAAATAAATATTAATGATGATTAATTAATTTTATAAATAAAATAATATTATTTTAATAATTAATTATAATTATATTAAATTAATTAAAATAAAAAAATTATACTAAAATATATAAATTAAGATTAAAATT
>CP135557.1:2531086-2557529 GCA_032402905.1 Khaya senegalensis | reverse complement strand
CAGTATCAAGTAAACGTAACACTCTTAAATTACAAGATGAGATATCTGGAAACTCCTTCAGATTTGAGCAATAAGAAAGTTGAAGTTCTTCAAGACATTTTGAACGAATGCTTCTTGGAAGGCCCTTCAGGCTTTTACAGCCATAGAGATTCAGGATAACAAGCTTATTCAAATATTCAATAGATGAGTGTGTCTCAATCAAACCTGCGCATTCTTCTAATAGCAACTTCTCAAGATTTTGAGCCTTTGAGAGATCTGGAAGTTTGGTTAGCTGTTCGGAGTACGAGAGGTCCATCTCCTTTAAGTTAACAAGATTCTGACAAAAAAAAATGACCGAACACAAATATGTAATTACCATCTATATATGATCTTTAAAAATAATTGATGAAAAATTGTCATCTGAATATTAAAATATATTTACCTGAACACCATCCCAGAGTTGTTCAACCTTACTCTCATGCAATTCGAGTACAATAAGATTCTCTGTACGAAAAGGCAATAATTTCAATGGATATCCTTGCCAGTGAAGATACCTTAACTTAGTCAAAATATATTCGGAGCCTCCAAATTCACATATTTGATCTTTTTGGTTCTTTCCATACAATTTCAAGAACCTCAATTTACGCATCTTCTTAAATGTATCGAGATTTAAACTCATCTCCTCAACTTTAGACATATCCAAACATATGCCTTGTATCGCTTCTGTCCCCTAATAATCAATGAGAAGTCAAAAGTTAGAATTAAATTATAGATGTAATATTATTTTAAATATTAATCTCAAAAAAAAAATCTTACTGTATGGTATATCAAAACTTCATAAGTATCTTTGGGATGCCACAGTCGACTACGTTTTTCAGGATCATCAACAGATTCTTGTCGAACAATTTCCTTGCCCATTTCTTGCAGCAAATCATGCATTGTTATGAATCTATTTCTTATAGCTACAAGACCCTTATCAACAAGAACACTTATTCCTATTTTTGCAGAGAAGCCACAAGCATCAAGAAATTCCGTTACAAAATCTATAGATTCTCCTTTGAAGAAACATGCAATATCAAGAAATATGTTCTTCTCTTCATCATCCAAGCTATTATAACTTATTTTTAGCACCTCTTGGATATGTATATGAGGATTTCTTTTCAGTTTATTTATTGCACTCTCCCATTCCTCTTTTGTTCTGCCGGACAAATAGGAACCCAAAACTTTAAGAGCTAATGAAACACCTTGTGCATATTTCATTATTTTTTTTGACAGTTCCACATAACTTGCATTGCAACAGTCTCGTCCAAAGGCATATCGATTAAAAAGCTTAAGGGCATCAGCATTCACTAATTCCTTCATCTCGTATATTTTTTCCACTCCACAACTTCTAAGAACTTGTGTGTTTCTTGTTGTTACTACGATTAGACTCCCTGGCATGAACCAATCAAAACTTCCGATTAAGTATTCTACTTGTTCCAATCGAGTCACATCATCCACAACAATTAGAACCTTCTTGCGGCCAAACCTTTTACTTACTAAGTTGAGGCCGAATCCATAGGTGCCAATGTCCAAACTTCTATCATCTAATAGGGTAGAAAGAAGTTCTCGTCGCAAATGAGCCAAGCCACCAGTTTTTTCCGATTCTTCTTTTACATTTTCAATAAAGTGAGAACCGTCAAAATGACTAGAGATTTTTTTGAAAATAGCACCAGCAATTGTTGTCTTACCAATACCACCGATCCCCCAAATGCCTAACTTGTTAACTTCTCTGGAATTGTAACTTAATAGTGATTCAATCTCTTTGATGCTTGATTCTAATCCAACCAAGTATCTGTTAAGATCATTTGGAAGCATATCATTCAATCTCTTCAAAACTTCTTCAACAATTTTCTCTATGAGCACAAATTCGGACCTAGCAAACATCAAAATAATCACAAGTTTGAATGGCTTCCATATCCAATTCTAATGAAGTCAATGACTGAAACCTTGTCAGAAAAAATAAATAAAAGTTACCTAATGACATGAGAATCAAAGCCAGATAAATTGACGACTTCCTTCAAAGCAATCCTCCATTTCTGAAACTTGTCATCAAATTTTTCCTGGTATCTTTCTTCAAGATCTGAAAATGCATATCCAAAAGTGCCAGTTTGATTCCTCACATTTGATGGATCAACGCGATAGAAAACAGGTATAACAGTCTGTCCATACTTGTTCTTGCATTCCAGGATCTTTACAAGTTCATCGAGACACCATCCAGAAGAAGCATACCGTTCCGAGAGAATAATAATTGAAATGTTTGACTGTTCAATTGCATTCAGAAGAGATGGTGAAATTTCATCTCCTCTGTTAAGTTGATCATCAATGAAAGTTTCAATCTGTTTTCGACACAACGCTGCATAAAGATGACTGGTGAAATTATTGCGGGTGTCGTCACCTCTAAAACTAAGAAAAACATCGTATTTGTTTTGAGGAATCATATTGGTGGAAGAAGAAGAAGAAGAAGCCATAGCAGTTAAACTCATATATGTGATATCAAAATTTAGAATGATGAATAAGTTGCGCTGTGACTCGATAATTTATTGATGCTTTGGCCAGTCACTTCCTTGTGTTGGTGTAGATCTATGAATGATACAATGATTTGTCAGACTTTATTATGAAAATCATTAGAGGAATTGAATAAAACAGCCACCAAATTGTCTTCAATTTTGCAGTAGAAAACAGCAAGAATATCAACTGAAAAATTGCTTAGAACAGCAGCAAAACAGTTGCCAAACAGCAATAGAACAGCAGCAAAATAGCAGCCAAACAGCAACAGGAACAACTGCAAAACAGTAGGGAAAAACCAGCAAACACAACTGCCGAAGAGCAATAGGGAAATCAAAAAAGAAAAACCAAGGAATGTGATCAGTGCTGTAAACAATAAATTCTGCCCTCTAAAAATATTTCTGTTGCAACAATGGAAAAATTTGCAGTTTGATCTCCAGAATTCAATGGCCAAATTGTTGTAGGGCGCAAACCTACGTACAACAATGTTTAGAATAACATCTTATTTAGTGAAAAAAAAAACTAATAAGTTAACAATAATTGAGAGGGGAGAAACTATTTTGCTTGTATTTTGAAGCACTCAACATTCTTTATTTATAGAGAAAAAAATATATAATTATTATAAAAAAATTAATTATCACATTAAATTTTATATTTATTTTTTATAATTCTCAAGTTAAATATTAAATTCAAAATATTACATTTATTTTTTATAATTCTCGATACAAATTTAAATATTATTTATATTACTCAATATAAATTTAAATATTAAATTAAATATGTTATATCTATTTTTTAATTTAAAATTAAAATTATAACAACAATGTAATATTATAACCTGCCATTTGGATGTTGGGAATATCATACAAATATTTTAGATAACACCTTGAACATCCTGGAGGTTTAATTCGCCTACAAATCTCAAACTGCAAGTCAATAAGTCAACGAGTCATATTCGATGAAATTAATGAATGAACTTTATAATGGTAAAAGAAGAAAGAGAGAGAAGTGAAATTGACAAATTATGAAACTTCCAGGAAGGTTCAAGGAATGGACAGCCATCGCAACTATAAATTATCAAGACAATGTTGAGACATTGACCAATACGATGTTAATACAAGACACTCTTACAAAAGACAAGTACAAGTCGTCATCGCTAAAATAAATACTTGCACCAAAAGTAATTTCATAATATAAAATTTCACTCTTATACGGGTGTTAAGGATATTATTTAAGGTACAAATAACCTCACATTTTTTTTCAAATTCAAGTCAAAGTGTAAATAAAAGTGGGTTACATCTTACTTAGCAGACCACGTCGCCAACTCACCTACGGCAGAAATTTTACACCTGGTCATGAAAACTGGAACAAGCTTAAAGACTTTTGAGTTTGCAAAATATACACTTGTCGCACACCAATAGACTGTGGCCGGAACAACTAGTTCATCAGGAACAGGTCCAGGGATTGCTGATGGCCTACAACACACGCAGGTACAGCATAAACAGACAAGAAGGGGGAAAAAAAAAAAGAGGATTTTCTTTGTGCTAACTGCAGGTAATGAAAGTGCTATAAATATACATCCATTTGGAAATATACAAAATTTTATGATGATGGAAGACAGGTTAGAAACTCTGTGAACAAAGAAATATGTTAGGAAACCACTGTGAATAAAGAATTCTTACAACTAACATTTGAATTTTGATTGAAAAGAACAATTATATGATTATTACATCGTACTTTATTGACAATAATTTGGCATTTGCATAAAAGACTTTCAAGTATCGCTCCAAGGTGGTTTTTCGTTTGGAGAATGGAAAGAGAAAGAGATATCTTAAAAAAAAAAAAAAGAAAGAAAAGAAAATGAATGAGAAAAGAAACATCCATGCATTTGAGGACAATAGGACAATATGATAAAAGTCAAAAAGTGAATTAAAAAATAACGAACGTAAGGTGAGGGAATGTTGGGTAATTCTTAAAAATTAAAGTAGGTTATGACTTATTATAGCGTAAATCATAGTAGCATAAATCATAGGGAATCCATAATTTTTCTTTTTTATTATGTTACATCAAAATTTAATTCTTTTTTAGTGTTTTGTATAACATTTGTATCAATGAGGTGTGTAAAATGCAAACTAATTATTTAACTTTGTTAAGTCAAAATAAAGATTATTTTTGGGTACCATGGCAAGTAATCTGAAGAAAATATATAATAGAAATTAAGAATTTGGAGAGAAGATAAACAAATTGTTGATCGTTTCAACTTTGCTTGATTCACAGGGGCGGGATTGCGGGGGGAGGTTTTGTGACAAATTATTTTGGGACTTTATTTAATGATGGTGTCAAAAAATTAAGAAATATAAAAAAATGATGAAAAAAATTGTTCTGTAGGCTTTATAAGACCTGCAATGCATGGTAAGCCAAATCATATTATTATGGTGGTATTAGTGGTGCATAAACTTCAAAGTAATTTAGTGAGTTAATTTTGGTGGATTTCAAAAGAATTGTAAATATTTTTCTTTCTTATGTGAATATTATTTAAATTATTAAACAAAATTCGATTGATTTTGATAGTTAAAACTTAATTGAGATGGGATTAATAAAAATTAAGAGAAAAATAAATTATTTGAGCTACTATTTAATTAGTTGGGTTATTTATTTTTTTGAATAAAAGATAATTAAAATTATTAATAATAACCGTGATTAGTTATTAAGTTATTTTAAATAGTAATTATCTCATATTACAAATAAAACTCAAGTTTTAAGGGATCAATATAATAAAAAAGAGAAACTTTTCTCTTGAGTATTCTTGTTTTCCTTTTATTTTTAGTTTTTTAAGTTGTTTTGACAGTTTTTTTTCATATTTTATTAATTATTTTTTGGTGGTTAGATCTTAATTTGTAATATCTTATATTGTAATAAGCTTATAAATAATAATAATTACATGAAATGATTAAATAAAGTGAATAAATACTTAATTGAGCAAGTTAAGTGGAGCAAGCTAAGAATCTCTTTTGTCATGCTCTAAAACCCAAAAGACATGAGATGTAATTTTTCTTTAACTTACAAAACTTAAAATGCCCAAAAGTTTAAATAAAAATTAATAAAAACATGTTTAAACTATTCATTAAGGTAATTAGTTGAATAAAAATAGTTCTTAATCTTTAGAACCTTAAAAATTAAGGTAAAACTTAACCATAATACGTAATAGACTGTGGAACAAAACAATTTTGAAAATCTTGATGCCAAATCTACCTTGTTTGACCAGAAATAATGACTTTTAAAATTTGAGAAATATAATAAACTATAATAATAAGTAATGAAATTTTATAAATAAAATAGTTTTTCTATTTTTAAAACAAACAAAATATTTTTATTAAATATACAAATCCTCAATCTATGCTTATGCTAAAATAATGCAAATGAGATTAAGATTTATAAAAGATTTTCATTCTTTTTAAAGCACTTCTTTCCTCTTTAAACAATATTTCGCTAATTTTTATTTAGAGACTTTCTATAATAGAAAAAAGTTTGAATATCATAGTCAAAATATATAAATGAAAACTTGACCATGAGGGATCAAAACATATAAACAAAAATCCAATTTACTAAACAAAAAATTAGAGTTCTATGAATACAGTCCACTAAACCTTAAAAAAAAAAAAACTCTTTCGAAACTTCCAATAAAATATTTACTTAAGTATTTTTTTCATAACAAAAAGAAATTTGAACATCATAGTTAGAAATATACCTATAAAAGTATGACTATAGTGAATCAAAAAATAGAACAAAAATTCAATAAACTAAATATAAATTAGAACTTCACAAGTAAAGTCTATTAAGCCTTTAAATATTTAAAAATTCTTATCATTAAAACCTTTTTAATTTTTCCTGCAAAGCTCACCTTCATGCCATGTCATATGCCAATGCACAAAATATAATCATGCTTATCATGTACTTTATCAACTTAAAAACAAACTTATTAATCATAAATAATACATACATAAATAAATACATATCGATAATATGACCATAAAGAATCTTTTAAAATAAAAGTCAAATTGTGTTACATGCAAACGTATCTTTAATATAACTATGAATATTTACATACATATTTATATTATGTTTATTGTAATTCTTTTAAAACAAAAATATTACTTTTTGATAATCACAACCAAATTAAATAAAGTATTTTGACCTAAAACTAAGCAAAATGAAGAATTGAAAATAGATTCTTGGTTAGAGGCACATAGAGACAATCAAACAAATTTTTATCCCTAAGAACTAGGATAAATTTTCTTATAAGGAAATAAAGAGGGAAAACAACCCTATTGAACACAAGAGAAACTATATGTAAAAGCTCAAAAAACCTTGATGGTTGCCATAAAACTGTAGCCTAAAAGGGCAAAGTACTTATAACTTTGACAAGCCACACGAGCACTATCTTAGAGTTCTGTGTTTGTTAAGCTTTTGTCCCTTTGCCACTCAAGCACCTACTTGGTCCTCTGACTTGGCATGGGACACTATTTATGAGAATTGTTCACTATTCACCAATCGAGCACTAGGTTAGTGCTCTCTTGACAGCCAACTTTTGTCCATATATCACTGTTCACCAATCGAGCACTAGGTTAGTGCTCTCTTGACAGCCAACTTTTGTCCATATATCACTGTTCACTTGACTGTTCATATGTGCGATATTGTTCACATATAATGATTTTAGTTTACATAAGGACATTGTTCATATGTACTAGTTACTAAATACATATCACAATTCAACAATAAGATTACATAAAAAATATTGACCCTTAAATCCTCATTACATATTACATTCATTATCTATACATAACTATATAACATACATTTATTAAAAAAAAGGTGTGACAACTATAATTTTACTTATGATATGCGGTATTACATTTTTAAATTAAAATTTGATACTTTATTATATTAAAAATTAAATTGACATATGTGACAAAGGATATGATTGCAACTCGAGTATTTAAAGTGGCATCTAAGTCTTTCTTCAGCGTTTAAAATTTTAATTACTATAATAATTTTCATGAAGAGGTTATAAAATCACCAACAACAATTATTTATTATATCATGTAGATATTATGTGAATTCAATCTTGTTTCATTTTAAGTAATAATATAAAACTTCTTTTAGAATTTAATATTCGAATTTTTAAGATGACAAGTTAACTTCTTGATAATTATGTCCTTTTTTTTTATTGCACAGTGTAGTAGAAAAGTTATGGTTTATTTCTTTGCAATTTACAATATGGAAAGGGTAGACTTTCTTTAATATTATGCACAAGGATGCTAGAGCTACTATTGAGAAATTGAAGAATATTATATTAATACTCTCATGCAATAATCAAACAGCCAAGTGCTTATTTACAAACAAATAAGGTCAACTTTAACCGAATTAGATGATTTTAAATTTACAAAAAAAGAAAAAATCTATTGATATGTCTTAACCATTATTTAAACTTTGAATATTGTATTGTTTCGTGTACATATTATCCCTGTCTAATTACCTTTCCAACTAGTAGTCAGACTCGATGAAACCACGAATCTAGGCAGTACGCCTTGCTCTCTTCTTACAAAGGTTATGTACATTTAATATTATAAACGGTTATAATAAGTTAATATTTCTGATGCCCTAAATTTAAGGTGTTTCTAAATTCCTTATGACCTAAGATGTTTCGACACTTTCAAAAACCAAACAATATTTATTTTTAAAAAGCATTCAAAAGATCCAATTTTTCCATTTCTCTTTTTTTGCAAGAAAACCAACACACTTTCAACAACCATGCCAGTACAATAATTGATGTTCATAAAAGAAAAAAAATTAAAAAAGAAATTACTAAAAATAAGTGCAATTAAGGATACTTGTTTTGAAATTTGTCAAAAATAAAGGTACATAAAATTATATACCTCAAGTGTAATTAATAAGAATTGTGTCATTATATAGATAAAAAAGAAAAAAGAAATATTCAAAAAAAAAATAGACATGTGATTTTTCAACTGTATTAGCACGTTTTCATAGGATTCCATTCATTTTGTGTTAAATAATCATAGACATTAAATCATTATCTATAACCTGGTCTTCAAAGATAAACAGAGGTAAATAATCATCCAAAGAGTGGATAAACAAGTAAGTGTATGATCTTGAATTCAGTTTAAAATGCACGATACATAGAAAGATATCTGTGACTCTGAATAAATTACAAAGGCAAGAGAGTTAGCCAATGTAATTTATTATCATCTTGGAAGATATAATGAGACCCTATCTGAAAAACAATGAATATCACTATATCTTTTATTGACAACATAGGAAGATATATATACAATACAATAACTAAATCAACTACTAAATTAGAGCATTTTACGGTCCTAAATAAATGCAAACAAAACAGGAAGCAAATCAATGGCAATTAATAATTGCTGATTGCCTAAATTAGAAGAATATCAAATATTTGCGCATTGATCTATTCTACATTCTTAACACTCCCCCTCAAGTTTGGAATGCATGTTAATAATTCCTAACTTGCTGAGTAGAGTCGAGAATTGTGAAGAACTGAATGCTTTGGTAAAAATGTCTGCTGTCTAGTCTGATGTAGGTACATGAGTTATCTTGATCACTCTTTCTTGAAGTTTTTTCTTGTATAAGGTGGCCATTAATTTCATGGTAAACTGGATTTGAAGCAATATGAAGTGTTACTTGGTTGTCACAATGCAAATTGACAGGATGAGAATGTTTAATACGCAAATCTTGTAGAATTCTGCTTAACTAGCTGATTTCCCAACAAGTTACAGCCACAGATCGGTATTCAACTTTTGTGCTAGATTGTGATCTATCGTTTACTTCTTGGTTTTCCAATAAATTAGTGAACTGCTAAGAAGTATGCAATATTAGTAACTGACCATTAAGTGTCACAGCACCTAGCCCAATCTGTATCACAAAAGGCATTTAGTTGAATTAAACTTTTTGTAGGAAACAATAATCCTTGTCCTAGTGTTTGTTTCAAATATCGTAAGACACGATAAGCTGTAGGTAGGATGTGTGCATAGTAAAATAAAAGTTCACAAAGTGACATTAGAGAAGAGGATAAAATAATCTAGAAATAGATGAAATAAATAATAACAAACAACAATAATATAATGTGTAGAGAAAAATAAATAAATTTGTAGATAATATTTTTCAAGTCACATAACACTCACTTTCTATAAGATGTTATTTATCCCTATCAGTCTAGTGATACATATAAATTAAGCAAATATGCTTTTAGGATAAAATAAAATATTTATATTTGCCTGCATTGTGTAATGACAAAAGTAAATCTGAATATTTTTAAATGTAGCAAGTCTATCAAGAATTAATATTTTGTTTCTACAAATAAATAAAATATTGAAGTTTTGATGCAAAAAAATATGAATTTTAATGTAAAAAATTTATAAGAATAATGGGACAAAATAAGAGAAATTTTAGTTATTCTTTCTTATATCTCAAAACCATCTCATACTTTCCTTTTATATATGTGTATATAATTATTCATAAAAACACTTTTATTCATGGTATCTTTTTATTTATAGCCATTAGATCATGTTTAAATTTAATTTAATGTATAAATTAAATTAAAATATAAAATATATATTGAATGATAAGATTTAATTAGCCCAAACTGCGGCCTAGCACTACAATGCTATATATAATACACAAAACAGAGAATCGAACATTATAGCTTGGCGTTACAGTGCTAAACAGTGTGTTGGGTGCTGCAATCTTAGGCTACAGTGCCTATATTATTGCCTTGTGTATGGTTTTGTGCATGCATAAAGACAAAAAATGGTCATTAATGCTTAGATTGATTTTGGCATTATTTATGTACATATACTCATACACGTGTATGCATGCTTGATTTAGATATTTGGTTATTAATATACGAACAACTTTACTTGTATATACTACATGCATTAGTTTTAAAATTATCTCCAACATAAGCTACTTCTAAAAGTGGTACTCTTGACTTGTCTATAAATTGACTTAAAACATGGATCGCATAAGCTAAGTCGAGTCTTTTGATATTTAAATAAATTAACCATCTAACAAGCTTTTGATATGAAGATGGATTGCCAACATAGTCACCTTCAAATTTACTGAGAGATAAGTTTTATTCCATGGGAAGAGAAGCTAGTTTTGCACCAAGATATCCCACATCTTCAAGAATCTCGAAAGCATATTTTCTTTGTGAAAGAGCAATGCCTTTGTAAGACTATGCAACCTTTATACCTAAAAAATACTTCAGTTGTCTTAGATTCTTTAATTTGAATTGATTCTTTAAGAATAACTTTGGTCTCTTTAACATTTTGTAGATTGTTTCTTGCTAGGATTACATTATCAACATAAATAGAGTGGTAAATTTACCATTTTGGGATCGTGCGAATAATAAATAATCAGCCTTGGATTGCTTGTAGTTAGCTTTCTTAAGAGTAGTAGAGAAGTTAATGAACCATTGACGTGACGCTTGTTTAAGGCTATACAACGATTTGTGAATTTTACAAACTCGTGTCTCCCTTTTTTGTCCAAAACCAATAGGTAAAGAAACGTAAACATCTTCGTCAAGATCCCCATGTAAGCATGTTCACAATTTTTGATTTGAAGCCATGGCAAAAAGAAGACGAATTGCTGCAAGCTTTGCAACAGGAGCAAAGGTCTCTTGATGATCCAAGCCTTCGACCTGGCTGTATCATTCTGTGACCAATCTGGCTTTATAGCATTCTATAATGACATTAGTGTGAAATTTGATCTTGTATACCTATTTGCACTCAATCAGCTTCTTCTAAGGAGGTAGTGCTTGTAAATACCATGTGCCATTAATTTTTAGAACAGCAAGTTCTTGTTGCATAGCGAGATGCCATTTAAAAACACAAACTACGTATTCATATGAAGATGGTCTCTTTTCCCTGAAAGAGCAATAGTGAAAACATACTATTTAAGAGATAATCTATCATATGAAATAGCATCAGATAAGAGGTAGGTGATACTTGTAGCTTTAACCAAGCCTGACTTAGATGTTGGGATATTTCGTGAAGGAAGAGAAATACAAACATGATACTCACGGAGATAAATAGGAATTGTTGTAGTGCATGTCGATGGCAATAGTACAATTTCGAGATTCAAAGATAAGCTTGAAATAAGCTGATCAATGAGTGGATAAGTTATAGGTGAAGAAATCTCTGAAGTTTCACCATTGCAATGAGAAGTATGATCTTGAGAGAGATGGTTGAGCAGAAGCACGTCAGCGTTAGAAGAAAAATGTGGAGTGGATTCGTTATCATCACATATTGCTGAATGATAGGGCATTATGATTAAGTATTCAACGAAAGATGATACATGACATCATGTAAAATAAAAATTTTACATGCGGAAAGATCATAAACTCTGTATCCATTATATATAACCAGGCGGCTCTAGCATCAAATTTGTCAGAATGATGGTAATATGTTGAGGCAAAACATAGGCAACCAAACACTCGAAAATGGTCATATGTGAGTTGTTTGCAGAAAAGTACCTTGAAAGGTGTTTTTCGTCGAAGGAGAGTTATGGGCGTTCAGTTGACAAGATATGCTGAAGTCAAGATGGCATCTCCTTAGAACTTCTTGGAAAGTTTGGCTTGAAATAATAAGGCTCGGGCTACAATGAGAAAATGACAATGTTTATTCTCGACAACCACTTTTCGTTGTGGAATGAAAATATAACTAGTTTGATGAATAACACTTTTATTTAAATAAAAAAAATTTATCGTAAATTTGGGTCAGTTATCACTTCGAAGAATTTTAACTTTCAAGGAGGATTGTGTTTCAACAAAACTAATGAATGTAACGATGTATGCCGGATCATCTGATTTATGATACATAAAATAAGTCCATATGCAACATGTATAATCATCAACAATTGTAAGAAAATATCTTGCCCCAGTAATAGAAGAAATATGAAACCCTTCCTAGATATCAACGTGAAGTAACTCAAAAGGTGCTTTAGTACAAATGGAACTTGATGAAAAAGAAGAACGAGTTTGTTTAGCTAATGGGCAAATTAAACAACAAAAAATATCAGAAAATTTAATGTTTGCAACTAAATCTGAAAATAATGGAAAAATCTTATTTGATTGATGACCAAGCATTGATGCCAAAGTCTTGGGGAATAAAAGGATGGTGCAGTGACTGTGCTGCTCTTGGTTCTTTGTGAAGTATCAAGATAGTATAGTACTCCATGCTCAATTCCCATCCCAATCGTCTTCCCCGATCGCTGGTTCTATAGCATTCAACAACTGTCAATGAATGTGGCAAAGTAGTTGAAATTGTAAATTTGTATCCTAATGTAAATCAAGTTTAATTTAAAGGAAGGGACACATAGCATACCATGCAAGACGAAATCAGCAAGATGAATGCTTCCTATGTGTGTGACAATGGCAATGGCTCCATTGAGTAAATGGACAGTTCTGTTGGTAACACGAGAGTTTGTAGTCAATAAGTCAGCTTAGTAAACCATGTGATCCGTGGCTCGTGTCAAGTATGCAACATGTTTCTTTGTTAATAACAAAAGCACAGAAGATTGTACCAAAGATATCACTCATCGTGGATGTACCAACGTGATTAGCCGTGGAATTGAGCTTATTCCTGATAAATAATGTCATAAAATACTGGTATTGTTCTGCTGTGAGAGTGAATGGTGTAGAAGCTGCTGGTGTATTGGCATCTGCATGATTGAATTTGGAGGTAAAATTCTTGCGTTCTCATTGATCAAATTTGTTGCTTGTAGAGTTCATCCTTTTCAGCTTTCGACAAGCATCAATATTGTGACCTTGTTAACCGCAACAATCACACTTGAGGTGTGATTGACATGTCTCTGTGGTGTGTCCAATTTTCCAACAAGTTCTACATCTTAGATGAGGAATTTTGGTTGTGAAATTCCTCTCGGAACTTATTGAGTTGTTCTTCACAGTAAAAGCTGCAGCTTCAACCGTTGGTGTGCCTCCCTTTGATATTCCTCGCTGCTTTTCATCCTAAAGGATAAGGCAACGAGCTTTGTTGACGAAAGGAAGTGGATCCACAAGGAGAATCTATCCTCGAATGGCAACATAAACTGTTGGGAATTTATCAAGAAACCAATAAAAAAAATTACAGCAGAGTAATGAACTACAGAGATAACTGCAGTAATAAAAACAGAGTAAAATTGCAATGAACTCAATAAGTTTTATTGCCGCTTTATTCAAGAAATGAATGTGCCTATTTATAAACTTACAAGCACGATAAAAAAGGCTAAAAGCTCTCAGATTTTGTTGCTATTACCTACCATTAACAAAAACTTAAGGAGCAAAATACTAAAACTAACAATGACTAACTCTAAATTTGAATCGGTCCTCAATACTTTTCCTTGATTCAAATTTACACACTTCGAGCTAACTTCTAAAATAAACATACTTATCATGAGAAAGTGATTTTGTAAGAATATCTCATTTGTATAGTAGTACTTCAAAATAACTAATTTATCTGACACAAGATCTTGAATAAAATAAATGTGGATATCGATATACTTTGTTCTTCTATGATAGGCTGGATTTTTTGACATAGCAATTGCTGCTTTATTGTCGCAATAAATTTTAGTTCCTTCCCTTAGTTCTTAACTGATGTCTGTAAGAATTCTCCTTAACCAAATGGCTTGACATGCTGATAAAGTTGCAGCTGTATATTCAGCTTCAGAGGAAGATAAGGTTGTTGTTGTTTGCTTCTTTGAACTCCAACATATGGCAGCTAATCCAAGATTAAAAATATAACCAAACATGCTTTTTCTATCCTCCAAACATCCAGCCCAATCATTATTACTGTAACCAACCAATTTGAACTTTCAAATACGACCATACCATAGTCCAAAATCAATTGTTCCAACAATATATCGTAACACTCTTTTTGCAGCTCCAAATTGATGCTTTGTAGGACAATGCATAAATTTGAAAATAACTCCAACTAAGAAAGCAATATTAGGTCATGTATGAGTCAAGTAAATTAAGTCTCTAACTAAACTTCTGAAATTTCTTGCATTTGCTTGTTCAATCCCATCATCTACCTGTAACTTCTCATTCAAATTCATTGGTGTGGCTGCAATTTTGTAATTTAACATGTTAAACCTTTTAAGCAAATTATCTGCATATTTCCTTTGTGATACAAAGATGCCATCTTCAACTTGCTTCACTTTAAGCCTAAAAAAATAGTGCAACTCTCCTAAATCTATCATTTCAAATTTTTTCTTCATACAAACATTAAATTCATTAATGAGAGAAGAAGAAGAACCAATATAAATCATGCCATCCATATAAAGGCAAATAATAAGAATATCATTTTTACGTTAATTTTTTCACACAAAGATTGGGCTCATTCTTACTTCTTTCAAAACCATTATCAAGAAAATACGAATCTATTTTATTGTACCATGCTCATGGAGCTTGCTTCAACTTATAGAGTGCTTTTCGCAACTTGTACACTCTCTCTTCTTTGCCTTCAATTATGAATCCTTCTGACTGAGTAACATAGACCTCCTCTTGTAACTTATCATTTAAAAATACTGATTTAACATCAAATTGATACACAGGCCATTACAATTGTGCAACCAATGCCAAAATGGTTCTCACCATCTCAAATTGTGCAATTGGAGAAAAGGTTTTGTCTTAATCTACTCTTTGTTGCTGCGAATAGCCTTTCACCAGAAGTCATGCTTTATGTTTTTGTATAATTCCATCTACTTGAAACTTTGTTATAAAGAGCCATTTAACTCTGATGGCTTTCTTGTCTTTAGGAAGATCTACCAATTCCTATGTATCATTCTTTCGAATTGCTGCAAGCTTCTCTTTCATTGTGTTGCGTCATTCTTCTTTCTCTACTACTTCTTTAAAGGTTATTGGATTAGTAACAAACAAAGCTTGCGAAGTCTCATAAATCTCAACTAATGATCTGAATTTTATTGGAGTGTCATCTTCAGATGAACTTTTGTTATTCAAGCTTGAAGAAGATGAGTTTGGTGCAGATGTGAGAGATAAACTCAAAGAACTAGAAGAAGAAGGCTGTTGTACTTCAATTTGTGGGACTTTATTTTTAGTTGAAATTTTAAATTGAACACCATCTGAATTTTCATGCCAGTTCCAACTTGCCTCTTCATTGAAAACGGCACTCTTGCTAATAATTACTTTGCCACTAACAAGATTATACAGCCCATATGCTTTAGATTAAGAACAATGATCAACAAAAACATATTTTGTTGATTTATCATCAAGTTTGCTATAATTATGTGAATCAATCAGAGTAAAGGTAGTACAACCAAAAACTTTTAAATGGCTTACAGAAGGTTTTCTTCCACTCCGTGTCTCATATGGTGTTTGATTTAAAATAGCCTTTGTTAGTGATAAATTCAACAAGTAAATAGCTATAACAATTCCTTCTACCCAAAAATTATTTGGTAATCCCTTAGCATTTAATATGCCTCTTGTCATCTCTACAATAGTTTAATTTTTTCGTTCAGCCACTCTATTTTGCTCAGGTGTATTTGGAGTAGTCAACTCTCTATGTGTGCCTTACTCTTCATAAAATTGAATAAAATGATGAGATAAAAATTCCCTACCTCTATCAATATAAAGTGTCTTGATGCATTTTTCACTTTGTTTGTCAACAAATGCCTTGAATTTTTTGAAAGCTTAAAATGTTTTTGACTTGTATTGTAGAAAATGAACCCAACTCATGCACTTATAATCATATGTAAACAATAAAAAATATCTACTCCCACCAAATGATTTTGTTTGCATAGGACCACATAAGTCAACATGTACAATCTCAAGAATACCGGATGCCCTTCTAGACTTCCTTATAGGAAATGGTCTCTTACATTGTTTCCCATATATTCACTCTTCATACACACTTAAAGAATCAATTTTAGGCAACCTAAAGGCCATTTCCTTTTGACTCAACAATTTCATACTTTTTACATTCAAATGCTCATACCATAAATGTCATAATCTAGACTCACTATTTTCTTTGATTGTAAGCGCATGGTTTTTAACACCAGAAACTTCAAGTGGAAACAATTTATTTGATGTCATACGAATATCAACTATAATCTGTTTTGATTTTTTTTATTTCTAATCACACAATAAACTTCATCAAACAAAATAGAATACCCACTAGCCATAAGTTGCCCAACACTTAACAAGTTTTAAGATAAATTAGAAATAAAATAAACATTATAAAGAAGCTTTATGTTACCGTGACCATTCTTGACAACCACTATTCCTTTGCCTTCTACTTGTATTTGTTTGTCATCTCCAAGCCTCGCCTTCATCTTCTATGACTGGTCAAGCTCCTTAAATAATGATTTTATTCTTGTCATATGATTAGAGCAGCCCCTATCCAAAAACCAAATGTTGTTAGAAGTTGTTGAGCTTTCATGATAGGCCATGAATAGTTTAGGTTCTTCCTTCTCTTGTTCTGCATAACTTGCTTGCTTTTCTCTTTTCCAACATTTAGCTTTTACATGCTTAAATCGCTTACAATAGTAACATTGAACACCACTTTTGTAGTCTCTTTGTTGCTGTGTTTGAGAATGTTCCTCATCACCTCGTCCTCATCTTCTTCCATGACTACTTCTTCCAAAGGATCCTCTTCCAATTGCCTCTCTTTTATTGCTTTTCTGATTGGATGCCTCCCATTTCACATGAAAGGCTTTTTCATCATTCTTCTCATCTTACTTATTCAATCTTACTTGATGAGATTGCAAAGATCCCATTAATTCATCAAATGACTATATAGCTAAATCTTTAGACTCTTTAATAATTGCAACTACATTATCAAACTTTGAAGTCAAACTCTGCAAAACTTTTGTGACTATAGTTTGATCAAAAACTTCTTCTGTATAAGATCTCATTTGATTGACAATTGTAGCTACTCTAGACAGAAAATCTTGTACTGATTCTCCACTTTTTATATGCAAAGTTTCGAAATCACGATAAAAAGATTGCAGTTTCATCGTGATTACCTTTGAGGAGTCTTGGAATACTGTTTGCAAAGTTCTCTAAGCTTCTTTAGCTGTAGATGTTGTTACAATTTTTGAAAAAATTGACTCATGAATTGCTTGTTGAATAAAGAAATAATGCTTTAGTGTTCTCCTTCTTGTTCTTTTTTAACTTTATTTCTTCATCTAGATCAGGATACCCATTCTCAACCAAGTCCCACAAAAATCTTGAGATTTGAATAAGGTCTTCATTTTAATGCTCCAAAATTCATAGCATTCACCTTTAAACACTAGAATTGCTAATTGAGGACATTGTCATTAGTTGCCATGAGTTCTACACCTAGTTACAAACGAACTTGGCTATGATACCACAATTGTTAGGAATTTATCAAGAAATCAATAATAAAAAATTGCAGCAAAGTAATGAACTACAAAGATAATTGTAGCAATAAAAACAAAGTAAAATTGCAATGAACTCAATAAGTTTTTATTGTCACTTTATTCAAGAAATGAATATGCCTATTTATAAGCTTACAAGCAAGATAAAAAAAGGCTAAAAACTCTCAGATTTTGTTGCTATTACCTACCACTAATAGAAACTTAAGAAGCAAAATATTAAAACTAACAGTGACTAAATCTAAATTTGAATCAGTCTTCAAAATAAACTTCGTAAGTCCTATGAGAAATTTCTTAGTCTTTTGATATTGTTAGAACTGCAGAACTTCTTTCATAGCATCGTATGTACATATTGGAATGCAACACAGCACATCGCATTCATCCCAAAGAACTTTAAGCTTAGTGTAATAAGCCTCAATGATCATGCTATCATATTTACAATCGTGAATAGCTTCTTCAACTTAGAAAAGATGAACACTATTAAAGCGCGAAAAACGATCTTTTAGATCAAGCCAAATTCCATGAGCTTATAAGCTGAATTTTTTGCTGTAGAGCATCTTCAAAAAAAAATTCCCAAGCTCATTCCCATCCAATTTAGAACAATTGTCGAACCAAAAGATTCGAATGCAACCGAATGTCATACGTGGGAAAATAGTTAAAATAATTGATAAAATTGGTAATGCTTCCAGTGAGGTGCAATGACTAGCATCCATTTTTCCTAGACGGGGGTATGGTAAGGATTGAAGCCTATGACAATAGCTTAGACTGAGACTCCGCAACTTAGAAAGGTTTATGATGCTTTTTGGTATTCTATGAAAATCGTTCATGTCAAGAGCTAAATACATTAGACGATAACTGGCCAAGACTTTCAGGTAATTCCGTGATGCCACAATCAATTAGCGTAAGACTGTGCAAGGAACGTAAAGACAATGAATCAGGCAATATGAAACCCATGTTCTCATGATCACCGCTGCATTTCGAGAAAATTAATTTTTCAAGGTTGTTCAAACATTCAATGGATGATGGTACTCCTCTGATTTCAATTCCTTCAACATACAATTCCGTCAAAGCTTCCGTATTTTTAAGTTCATTAGGCAATCTTTAAAGATTTGACTCATTTGAGCAACCAAAGAGTTCAAGTCTTTGAAGAGATTTCAATTCACACAGACTGCTTGGGAGACAGTTGAGTCTTGAAAGACTCAATTCGACCAGCCTTGATTGATACTCGATGGACGAGGGCAGCTCCTCTATTGCAGTATCAAATAAATATAACTCACTTAAACGACAAGATGAGATCTCTGTAAACTCCTTCAGATTTGAGCAATAAGAAAGTTGAAGTTCTTCAAGACAAATACAAGCGAAGTGTAAATAAATATAATTGAAACTTGCAGGAAGGTTCAAGAAATTGGCCAGGCATAGCATCTATAAATTATCAAGTCACTGTTCGATAAATTGACCAATATGAAACTAATACAAGACACTCTTATAATAAACAATTTCAAGTGGTTACACTAAAATAAATACTTGCACACTTAACACATTACAAATTGTCATGTGTATATATCTTAAATGGTAAATTACATAAAAAAGTAATTTCATAACATAAAATTTCACGATGATAAGGGTGTTAAGAATATTGTTTAAGATACGAATAACCTCACATTGTTTAAAATTCAAGCGAAGTGTAAATAAAAATGGGTTGTTACACAACCCTATAAGATATTCTATTATTATATTAAAAATTTTTATCAAATAATCATCATTAAATTTAATAAACCCTATTTTATGTGGGCAGAAAGATTCATACTAAAATTGGTTCACTTGTATATCGATTAAACGCGTACTTTAAATAAGATCTAAAATGTGTGCTGTTCAGTTTGCGGTGAGTTAGAATTAACCCAACCTAATTCAAAAAAATTAGGAACAGGAATATTTCAACTAAATCCAAATTAAACCAATTTTTGGGATATTAATTATTTGGTTTGAGCTTTAAAATTAAACCAAAAGTTTATAATTAAATTTTTTTTATTGATGATACACCATTTTGTTATTATTATTTTCTAGCTTTAATTAATATATAAAAAATTTAAGATAATCTAGTCTAAAAAATATAAAATTACCTCTATATAAAAACTAAAACTAAAATTAAAAAATTTAATTTGAAAGAATAGCATAAAATCCTTAACAAATTTGAAAAAAAATAAAAGCCTAAAAAAAATTAAAAATCTGCAAAAAACTATTCAAAAGTTTGAGTCTCAACTTAGAAAATAATCTTCACTTCCAGTATGCTACCATTCCATATGCCACCCTAACTCCATATTACAAACATCTAGCTAACAAATAAATTTTAAACTTCATCTTAAAACTATAACAAATTCATCAAAAGTTCAAGTAAGTTTTAACATAGAAAATAAATGCAATCTAGTCGGCCTTCATATGTTCTCCACCTATTAAATGCTCAATCTTGTTATTAGGATCTTCAAAATAATTCAAAATGTCCAAATAAGTTATATCAATTAGATTGTCATGCTTAATGAAATTTTTCTCAATTTATTTTCCTTTTGCATTTTTGGATGCTTTGCAACGGTTAACCGGATGTTCTAGTGTATGACACTTGACTAATGTCATTTCATACCACATTTAAAACAAAAATTTTTTATGATCCTTTGGAAGTTTCTTTGTGGACTTTTTGTTTCTCTTTCTTTTCATCATTGTTATTCCACTTCAAGTGGTTTGAGTTAAATTTCTTGTATAACTATCACTGTCTTGATTATATTTGTGGTCATGTCCATAGCCACATCCTTGATTGGCACTATGATTATTAGCTGAAGTACCATTCACTTTAGGAAGTGGTATAGATCTAATGGGGTTATATTGGTAGTTTTTCAATAAAATTTCATTATTTTTTTTAGTTATTAAATATAAGATAACTTTAGAATATTTTCTAAATTTTCATTCTTAATATTGTTACTACAAAAGTAAATTAGAATTATGAAAAGTAGAGAATTTTTTTTTCCAATGTATCAACATGAGTAATTCCTTCTCCACATAATTTTAGTTAAGAAATTATTTTGAATAATGCAAAATTATACTGACTAATAAATTTAAAATCCTGTAATCATTGGTGTATTCAATTATAATGAGCTTTCAAAAGTATGACTATCTTTCATTGATTAAATCTTTCATTTAGATAATTCTAAAGGATAAATGAATGTTTTACCATATAGTACTCATTTTTTAATTGCTCACGAACATAGGGGTAGCAAAAAATCATCACCTTAGAAATAGTCTTGGATAGATATCTCATTGCCATCTTTAATAGTATTTCCAAAATTCATGGGATAAATAGATATTAAGTAATGAAATAAAAATATTAAATAATTGTTAATTATATCAGCCATGTTCGCTTTGGTTAATTATTATCGTATGTCTTTTTGACCAATAATTGATCAAAAAGACATACGATAATAATAACCAAAAATATATCTTATCATGCCATCATTAGCACAAATATTAAAAAAAATCTTTTATATTATATTACAGTTTTCCTAATTTCTTTGGCTTTACAACCAAAAACCTTGTTATATTAATAGTTATACATTAAAGATAAACAGTGCATATATAATCTTAGGAAAGTAACCACAGTACAAATCGAAAATAATAATAATTACAAATATAATATGTCATTGGTAATATTTATATGAAACTTTTTTTCAAAAAGTTAAGTGACAAACAAATGTATTACAATACAATATATAATAACAATTGTCAGATAAAAAAAAAAAGAAAAATAAGTATTTTCATTACCTGATTGGAGTTTCATGTTGATAACATATTAGAAAAATAATCAATAAGTAACACAATAGTATGATAAAGGAAAAGAGAGAGAGTAAACAAGCGACAATGTAATTTATAGGATAATATTATACATTTTATGTGTATACAAAACAAAGAGATGTATTCTCTTTGTAGTTGTTTAATCATAATATTAAGTAAATGTAATAATAAATTTATAAATCGTGGATCATAAATGCTTGGGAGTTATGAGAAGATTAAGAGACGCATGTTATAAGTATCTATATGAAATCATTAGGGAAAAGATTAAAAGTTGTAAGTTATGAATATTTATATTTATTTTAATTAATTTATAACTATATTAAAATTCAATTCTTTTTTAGTATTACATGTAACATTTGTATCAATGAGGTGTGTAAAATGTAAAATAATTATTTAACTTTGTCAAGTCAAAATAAAGATTAATTTTGGGTAGCATAACGAGGAATAAGAAGAAAATATATTATGAATATTAAGAATTTGGAGAGATAAACAAATTGTTGATCAATTCAACTTTGTTTGATCAATGGTGGAAAATGGGGTTTGTGACTTTATTTTGAACCTTTACATATTGTGCGGTGTCAAATAATAGAAGAAAAAAAAAAAGATGATGAAAAATAAAAATTGTTCCATAGGCTTTGTAAGACAAACAGTGCTCCATGGTACGCCAAATCATATTATGGTGGTGGTAGTACTGGTGGTGCCCAAACTTCAAAGTAATCTATTGAGTTTGGTGGATTTCAAAAGAATTGTAAATATTCTCCTCGTTTACAGCACGAGCTTAAAAATAATAAAAATGGCATAACATGATCAAATAGAGCGGAGAGATGCTTAATGGAGCAAGTCGAGGATCCCTTTAATTTAAAACCTTATTTTATTATTTGAAGACTTGGTTATTGAATCTTGTGTCATTTTTAAGTAACAATGTAAAACTTCTTTTAGAATCTGATATTCAAATTTTTAAGATAACAAGTTAACTTTTAGTCAATTATGTTTTTTTTTAAAAAAAAAAAAATACAGAGTGTAGTAGAGAAGTTGTGCTTTACTTCTTTTGTCTCAATGTATTAAGAGTAATCTATTTTGTTCTATTCTATTTTGTTTTATATTGTTTTATGAGAATGAGAGTTGAGACACATTTATATGAGATTTGTTAGAATATTATTCTCTTAGTTTTTTTTTTTAGGTAATATTTTTCAGTACTAATAATTTAGTTTATAAAAAGAGAATAATTAAGTTGATTTAGAAGAGAGTTAATTGCTAAAGAAAAAGAAAATGATTCAACATCTAATAAAAAAGCTAGTATCAATATATATAGATATATAACCATTTTACCTAAAGAATTAAATATGCCTCTTAGACTATAGAGCGGCCAAAAGGCTAAAAGAAAAAGAATTTACAGAAAACAAAATTTGAATTGACCAAAAGATATCTGTGAATAGATAGCATAGGCCAGACCGTCAGTCAAACAATTTATTACCTTCACGGACGATATAATAAGAAACGCAATACTCCATCATCTTATTCAGTAACAACCAACCAAACCAACCGAACCAACGAGCGTAAACCACCCCGTTTATGTCCCAAGACACACATTAAAAATGTCTTGCGGTATTATAGGGATTGATATACGCAGTAATGCACCTGGCGGCCAGTATGTAGGGATTCCAGTGTTGGAATTGTTTAAATATAATTATGAATGGAAAAAGAAAATGCAAGACTTGCATGTGATTATATATAAAGCTTTGCTTGGAGATTATGGCATTAAATGTATGTAGAAATCATGCCAAACATAATGCATTATATGTGCCGAAACAAAAGACTTGGCACCGTAGCCCAGAAACACAAGGCAGCGGCGCCCATAGGACGGAGAAGAAAGCCAAGGCAGAAGCCTTGGTGCCGCGGCGCCATCCTCCCATGGCCGCAGCGCTAGCATCTCAAGGCGACGGCGCCAGGATCTCTACAGGGCTATACATACAAAGCCGCAGCGCCGATTTTTCAAGGTCGCGGTGTTGGACTGAACAGTCACTACTCTTCATTGTGTTATTTCATTTTTTTATTCAATTTATACCATTTATCTGAATCGGCATTATCCAATGCTCTCTCAAAAAAAATAAATATTTTGTGGAGGCAAAACGCCAGTCACCATCTTTGGTTTTGAATTTGAAACTGAAGTACAGGCGAAAATCCAAATCCCTGTTGTGATGTTCTTCAAATGCTAGAATAATGGTTCATTATACAAGTTTGTATGCTACAATAAGGAGAAAAAAAAAAAAGTTCATTCTATGAACTACGTATGTTTCTCATGTTACACAAGTAATTATCAGACATTAGTTTTCTTTAAACTAAAAACCTTGAGAAAGCTAAGCTTAAAAAAATTGCAATGCAGTTTCAAGTTTTTCCTTTGAAAGAATGATCATGTCAATACGCGCAACAATTTATGATTTAAAAATTACATGAACCACTCATGTATTTTATCAAATATGTGGTGAGCAAATGTGACATATATCATATATATATATATATGTGTGTGTGTGTGTGCGCGCGCGCGCGCGCGTGTGTATAAATACAATCATAAGATGAATTTGTATATTAGATTAAGCAATGAAGAAAACCTTGAAAACACAAAGCCTCTACAATTTACAATGACCAAAAAGAGAAAAATCAATGTAACCTAATAGAAAAAAAAAAGATCTAAAATTTTCTACAATTCATCTTATAAATTTGGTAAATTAAGCTTTTTTATACTTAACATTTATCCAAAATTACAATATTATCTTTTAAGTGTATTAATAAATAAGTATATACTAAGAAAAAAAAATGATAATCATCCAATAATTATTATTTATTGCATTATAGTCTTTACACTTTCACATAATTACATTTACTTAACTATTAAATAAATAATTAAGTATAACTTCAAGAGCTTAATTATATTTATTCAATAATTGATAATTTTTATTTAACTTCTTTGATAATTTATATTATTAAAAGTGACATATAATTTATATTAAATTATATAAAAATACAAAATTATGAAAATTTTATAAACACTTTAAAGAACCGCAAAAAAAATATAATGCTTATATATATTTATTTCAACTCATATATTATTTTCAAGGAACTAGTTTTCCTATCGATAATTTTTTTTTTCTAAAATATTTTTTCGTACTTTAGTTATTGATATGACATTATAGGTTTATTGTAAAATAACTGTGAATTTGTTCTGACTCTTTCGAATATGGAACACTTCAAAAGTTCAACAAAATTATTGTCAACATATAGCAATATGCCATAACCTCTAAATCACAATGAAGTAATAATTTATCGAATCTCATATTAATTGTACGTACCATATGGATAATATCCTTTCGTTTTCTAATCCTAATCAAGTAAGGGTTTATGATGTGTCAAAATCTTATATCGATATAAATATGAACCATCGATCAATATGTACTGAACTCATCATCACAAACTTTTTCATATAACATTTAATTTACTTCGACTAAGAGATTTATTATTTCAGTCATTAATCAATATTTGTTTAAAAACTCGAATTCGGATTGAATCAATAAAAACTCTGATCCTATGTGTATTAAGCCAACAAATTTTGTCTTGATCATTATTTGTTTTCATATGTAAATAACACATAACTTTACCAACTTTAATATACGAGATATGATTAATCATGTACTTATATATTATATAAATTATGTGCATCTACATCAGATTCAATCATGATATTTCAAATCAATAGATTACGTCACATACTAGTATAATTATATAACAAATTATTGACTACATGTAATATCATGTAATTTATTATTATGTGATTATGATCGAAAAATAGTTCTCTAACTATCAATCCATACCAATGTCCTAATAACGTAATTTTTACGTTACCCGGAGTAATATCATCTCATGATAGTCATTAGAAATATTTAATATGATTATTGTAAGCAAATTAATACATACGCACAATGAAAAATACAGAAAATTTATTTATTTTCTAATATCCATGCGATAAACTATAGTGCTAAATATGTATATAAATGTAATGTAGTAAATTTATACATACCTTTATATTAGACAATTTGTCAAACTATAAACACAGATTGAATGTCTCAGTGTCCCTATAGTATCTACCGATCAAGAATAAATTTGAAGTGTTAGCTCATATGTTCTTAAATGTAAATTGTTTTTGTGCTTTTTTTTTTTTTTTTTGTTTTCTCAAAAGTAAACACATAAAATAAACTCTTTGGCTTTCTTTTAAAACTCAATTTATTTAGTAAAGTAGATACTAATAAAATTTAATTCAATCTTTAAATTATGAATTTAAACAAATTCAATACCCAAATAACTCAATGAATTCTAAACACATATAGAATTTATATTTTTATATATATATATATATGTTCATCTTTATGAATTAATATCACTATTATTTTCGATTTTAATGTGTGATTCAATAAATTTTCATAATATTGATAGTAATACTAAAATCTAATTTTGATTTTACAAGTAATGAATATTGTCTAACAACATATCACTACTCAAGTGACGAGAATATCAGTGGTTTGATATTACCTTATCCATAACTAATGTTATCATATAATTCAATTCTTTTGTTATA
>CP135557.1:2461813-2530813 GCA_032402905.1 Khaya senegalensis | reverse complement strand
TAAATTAAATTAAATATTAAAATAACTTTTAAGAATATTTTATATTAATTTTTAAAATATCAAAAAAGATATATAAAAATATTATTAATATCTAAAATTATATATAAAATTATTTTAATCATTTTACTATATTAATTGGTCAACTAATAGTCAAACATAATAATTTTATTATTGAGAGATATTTTTTATTAATTTTTTAAAAAATTTATATTTATATATGATTCCATCATATTTCAAAAGAAGTATTTAAAAATTTTTCAAAAATATTCAATAAATAATAACAAAAAATATTATTATAAATTAAATTGTTATATGAATAATTAAGAATACAAAATTTTGTTAATAACAATATAAAATATAACTGTTACAATAATATAACTGTTAATTTAAGATTTATAATACAAATAAAAGTTAGTTGAATATTTAATAATAATACAAAATTTTGCTAATAATATTATAAAGTATAAATGTTATACTAATATAATTGTATATTTAAAATGTTGTGCCTAAACAATAGAATCAGGCAGGCTCGTAGAAAAGCAACCATTAAAATGACTATCATGGATGAAGTGTCATTCAATTTTGTAGGAACATCCTTGCATCTGAGGGCAAAGGCATCCAGTTTCTTACCTTCACGGAAGATGTGAGACCGCAGTTCTCCATCATCTAGTCTAAAACCAAACTGTACCAACAAGTGTACGTCCCAAGGACACATTAAAAATTTTCTTACAGGGTCGTATGAATTGACATAAACAGTAACCTACCTAGCTGCCACTGTCGAGCAATTCTAGAACATCAACCTGCACAAAGTAGCTGTGACGAGAGAAGATGACAATTTCGAACAAATAATAATAGTTGTTTATCTAAAATTAAACATAATTAAGTTTAAAAAAAAATGAGCTTGTTGAGTATTTCAACATTTTGAGGTACTGTAGCTTCTGTCACTCTTCCTCATCGCCATCGGTGCTGTATAATAAATGGATGCCGCATTTTTTCACCACCTTGCAACAGTCCATATATTTATCAAATTTTCCACCATATTCTTTAGCATAGAACTGGATGAGGAGGTCGTGATTGTGACAATGTGTATCCCAAGAGTGTGGAAGCCTGAATAATCCGTACGTCAAAAGTACATGATCTGAATCAACATCAACCAATGCCCTCCCAGCAAACCAAGAGCAGCCGAAGCCAAAACCATATTCACGATCTTCAGTTTTGTATTTGAAAGCTAAGTTCAGGTGAAGATCCCAATCACTGCGATGTTGTTCTTCAGATGCTACAATAAGGCAAACAGCATAGCCAACAAATTTGCCACAAGTGAACCGATGATCACGATCACCAGGTTTCAGCTCCATAGTTATGGAAGATCCCACACTTTGATACTTAAACCACCTTGGAATTTCACTTCCAGGGAAACTGATACCACCAAGTGAATGATATTCCTGTTTCAGGGAAGCAGATCTCAATTTTTAACAATATTAATGGTTAAAAATAACTAATTAACATATATACGATATGAAAAATAGAGAATTATATATGTTAACCTACCGGTTCTGGTTCTTGTTCTTTCCACCATGAACTTTGCATAAGCTTAATATTTTGTTGTAGAGCATCTTCGAAAATTTCTCCAAGCTCATTCATATCCAATTTAAAACAGTTGACAAAGCAAAAGTGCCGACGATGAATTAATGGCTTAGGAAATGGGAATAAAAATGATAAATCTGATAATGCTTCCAGTGAAGTGCAATTACTAGCATCCATTTCTAATAGACTAGACGGAAGGTTTGGCAAGGATTGAAGCTTCTTGCAGCACCTTAGATTGAGACTCCACAACATAGAAAGGTTTTTGATGCTTTCTGGTATTCTCTGAAAATTGTTTTTGCAGAGTATTAATTCTCCTAGTGAGGATAACTGGCCAAGACTTTCAGGTAACTCTGTGATGCCGCAATCAGTTAGTGAAAGATACCCTAGGCTGTGCAAGCCACATGAAGATAACGAAGTGGTCAATATGAAACCCATCTGCTTATGATCACCACTGAATCTCGAGAAAACTAATGCTTCAAGGTTTTTCAAACAAACAAAGGATGATGGTACTTCTCTGATTGCAGTTCCATCAACATAGAGAACCTCCAAAGCTTTTAAATTTCCAAGTTCATCAGGCAATCTCTGAAGATTTGAGCAACCAGTGAGTATAAGATTTTGAAGAGATTTCAACTTACAGAGACTGCTTGGGAGACTCTCAAGCCTTGAACAACCCCGAAGAGTCAATTTAACCAGTCTTGATTGATGCTCAATGAATGAGGGCAGTTCTTCGATTGCAGTTCCATTTAACCATAAATATTCTAAATTACAAGATGAGATCTCTGGAAACCCCTTCAGATTTGAGCATTCCTGAAGAGAAAATTGTTTCAGACATTCTGAACGAATTGTTCTTGGAAGGCTCTTTAGGCTTTTACAGTAATTGAAATTCAGGATAGCAAGCTTATTCAAATATTCTATAGATGAGTGTGTCTCAATCAAACTTGTGCACCCTTCTAAACTCAATATCTCAAGATTTTGAGCTTTTGAGAGGTCTGGAAGTCTGGTTAACTGCTTGGAGTCCTTGAGGTCTATCTGTATTAAGTTCACAAGATTCTGACCCAAAAAAGAAAAAACAAAGGTTTTAAAATAAATTACAAAACACAAACGTATAATTACCATCCATATTTGATCTTTAAAAGTTATTGATAAAATATTTTTATGTAAATATTAACATATATATACCTGAACACCATCCCAAAGTTGTTCAATCTTACTGTCTGGCAACCGGAGCACAAGAAGATTTTCTATACGAATGTTAGAAGGCAAAAATTTCAATGGATATCCATGCCAGTGAAGATACCTTAACTTAGTCAAAACAAACCCTGTGCCTCCAAATTCACATACTTGACCTTTTTCATTCTTTCCATATAAGTTCAAGAATCTCAATTTCCGCATCCTCTTAAAAGTATCAAAACTTAAACTTATCTCTTCAACTTTAGACATATCTAAAGATATGCTTTGGATTGTTTCTGTCCCCTAACAATCAATGAGCAGCCAGAAGTTAGAATCAAGCTGTGTATAATTCAAGAGGACAATTATTATAAAGTGATAAAACTTCCAATCGCTAATATACGTCTATAAAATTTATAGTTGTAATATTATTTTAAACATTAATCTCCACAAGAATACTTACTGTACGGTATGTCAAAACTTCATAAGTATCCTTGGGATGCCACAGCCGACTGCGTTTTCCAGGATCATCAACAGATTCTTGTCGAACAATTTCCTTGCCCATTTCTTGCAACAAATCATGCATTGTTATGTATCCATTTGATATAGCTACAAGACCCTTATCAACAAGGACACTTATTCCTATTTTTGCAGAGAAGCCGCAAGCATCAAGAAATTCTGTTACAAAATCTATATATTCTCCTTTTAAGAAACATGCAATATCTAGAAAGATATTCTTCTCTTCATCATCCAAGCTATTATAACTTATTTTTAGCACCTCTTGAATATCTATATGAGGAATTCTTTCCAGTTTATTTATTGCACTCTCCCATTCCTCTTTTGTTCTTCCGGATAAATAGGAGCCCAAAACTTTAAGTGCTAATGGAACACCTTGAGCATATTCCATTATTCTGTTTGACAGTACCACATAACATGCGTTACAATATTCTCGTCCTAAGGCATATCGATTAAAAAGCTTAAGGGCATCAGCATTCACTAATTCCTTCATCTCGTATATTTTTTCCACGCCACAACTTTTAAGAACTTGTTTGTTTCTTGTTGTTACTACAATTAGACTCCCTGGCATGAACCAATCAAAACTACCGATTAAGGATTCTATTTGGTCGAAACGAGTCACATCATCCAAAACAATTAGAACTTTCTTGCGGCCAAGCCTTTTACTTTCAAAGTTGAGGCCCAATCTAGGAATGTCAATATTCAAACTTCTATCATCTAATAGAGTAGAAAGAAGTTCTCGTCGCAAATGAGCCAAGCCACCAGTTTTTTCAGATTCTTCTCTTACATTTTGAATAAAGTGAGAACCATCAAAATGACTAGAGATTTTTCCGAAAATAGCACCAGCAATTGTTGTCTTACCAATACCACCGATTCCCCAAATGCCTAACTTGTTAACTTCTGTGGACCTGTAACTTAATAGTGATTCAATCTCTTTAATGCGTGATTCTACTCCAACCAAGTCTTTGTGAAGATCATTTGGAAACATATCATTCAATCTACTTAAAACATCTTCAACAATTTTCTCTATAAGCACAAATTCGGACCTAACAAATATCAAAATAATAACAAGTTTGAATGGTTTCAATATCCAATTCTAATGAAGTCAATGACTGAAACATTAGCAAAGAAAATAAATAAATAAATAAAAGTTACCTGATGACCTGAGAATTAAAGCCAGATAAATTGGCGGCTTCTCTCAGAGCAATCCTCCATTTCTGCAGCTTGTCATCAAACTCTTCCTGGTATCTTTCTTCAAGATCTGAAAATGCATCTCCGAAAGTGCCAGTTTGATTCCTCACATTTGATGGATCAACGTGATAGAAAACAGGTATAACAGTCTGTGCATACTTGTTCTTGCACTCCAGGATCTTTACAAGTTCATCGAGACACCATCTAGAAGAAGCATACCGTTCGGAGAAAATAATAATTGAAATGCTTGACTGTTCAATTGCATTCAGAAGAGATGGTGAAATTTCATCTCCTCTGTTAAGTTGATCATCAATGAAAGTTTCAATCTGTTTTCGACACAACGCTGCATAAAGATGACTGATGAAATTATTGCGGGTGTCCTCACCTCTAAAACTAAGAAAAACATCGTATTTGTTTTGAGGAATCATATTGGTGGAATAAGAAGAAGAAAAAGAAGCCATAGCAGTTAAACTGATGTATGTGATATGAAAATCTGGAGATGAATCAGTTGCACTGTGACTCGACAATTTATTGATGCTTTGGCCAGCCGCTTCCTTGAACCTTGCTGGAAGTTTACGGTGCCTGACTTCAAACAGCAAGCCAACGAGTCAATCTTCGAACGGATGAACTTTGTGATTGAAAAAGAAAAAGTAAAAGAAATTACCGAACAAGGACTAAGAAATGAAATTTATAAATAATTGAAACTTGCAGGAAGGCTGAAGAAAGTGGCCAGCTGTCACGCCTTTAATTCCAAGTGTATTAATTTAGGAGTAAATATCAAGTACAGCTATTACAAAATTAGTCTGTCCTCTTAACAAGATCAAGGTATATCAAAATTAATAGTATGCCAATTATGTAACACTAACTTTTGAATATGAGTCCATTCAAAAGGTGCTGCACGGACCGAAGAAGGAGCCTGTAACACAAACCATAGCATCTATAAATAATCAAGACACTGTTGAGAAATTGACCGATACGAGGTTAAAATACAAGGCACGCTTGCAGTAAACAAATGATTACACTAAAACAAATACTTGCAAACATAACGCATTACAAATTCTCATGTATCTATAACTTAAACGGTAAATTACATAAAAAGTATTTTCAGAATATAAAATTTTCACTCTGATGCGTTATGCATGTTAAGAATATTATTTAAGGTACAAATAACCTCACATTTCAAAAAAAAAAAAAATCAAGAGGAGTGTAAATAAAAATGGGGTGCTACACAATCCTATTAGATATTCCATTATTTATTTTTGAAATTTTTAACAAATAATCATCATAAAATTTAATAAACTCCTTCATGTGGATAGAAAGAATGATACTAAAATTACTTCACTTATATGTCTATTACAAATACCACTTTAAATAAAATTCAATTTGAAGTGAATTAAAATTAACCCAACTCAATTCAAAAAGATTAAGATCCGTAATATTTTAATCCAATTCAAATCAAACCAAATTTTGAATTATTCGATTTGATTTGAGTTATATGATTTGAATTTTAAAATTAAATCAAAAATTTATAGTTCAAGTTTGTTTATCAATGATACACTTTTTTGTTATTATTATTCATTAGCTTTAATTAATATATATATAAAAGTTTAAGATAACCTAATTTAACTAATATAATATTACCTCTATATATAAAAATTAAAACTAAAATTAAAAAAAAAAATAATTTGAAAGAACAGCAAAAGTCCTTATCAAGTTTGGAAGAAAAAAAATGAAAGCCTAGAAAAAACATAAAAACATGTAATAAGCTATTCAAAAGTGTAAGTTAGAATCAACTTAGAAAATAATCTTCACTTCTAGTATGCTAACATTCAATATGCCATATTACAAACATCTAGCTAACAAATAAAATTTTAAACCTTCATTTTAAAACCGTAACAAATTCTTCAAAAGTTCACAATAAGTTTTAACATAGAAAATAATCTTCACTTTCAATCTACGGCCATTCCGTGTGCCACATTGATTCCATGTTACAAGCATCTAGTCAACTAATAAAATTTTTAACTTCTTTTTACACATGACTTTTGCCTGTTGTTATGTTTGACATAAAAGTAGAGTAGAAAAGTTGTGTCTTAGATGAGATGTATTCAGAAAAAGGTTGGGGTGCATTTAGGTTTAAAATGGTAAACTCTTGACAAAGTTAATACGCGAAGCCCATTAAAATATAAGAAGCCCAAATAGGCCAGGTCAATCTCGCACTTTCTAGGACGGTTAGTCTGGGCGGCAACACTTAACAGCCTCTCTTTCCCTTTCCCATATCATAAAAGAAAACAAATATTATCACAAATAAATTAAATAAATAAACTATTTGAAAAAAAAAAAAAAAGGAAAAACAACCTCAATCCCATATTCGTAACGCGCTCTTAATTCGCATGTGCAACACTCTCCAACTCTCTGTTCCTTTTACACGTGGGACCCACGTAATCAACAGTCTGAAACGCGCCCAAGGGAGCGCGTGAAAGAACGCTTTGTTTGTTTGTTTGCGTTTGCCCTAATCGCATGCGAGCAAGAGCTCTCTCTCATCCAGAAGAACAACCATTGAAGCCATGCCTTTGTTTGATAAAACCAGTATATATCAACGATGTTCCTCCCCCTGAATCGTCCCTCAACTCGGATCGTGATTCGCTTTGATTCGTTTCCTGCACCCGTAGTTGATTCTCTCGATTCTCTCTACGACTCGGCTCGGTGCCGCTGTGAGTCCAATGCCTCGATTTCTTCCTTCAGATCTGTTTATCGCTTGTTTGATTATTACGGTTATTGTTATTTGTTTCGATTTTCATACATATGTGGCTTTATAGTCATAATCCAGTTATTTATTTATTATTATTTTCAAAAAATTGAATATTAGAGATGGAGCCGATGGATATTGTTGGCAAGTCAAAGGAAGACGCGTCGCTTCCAAAGGGTTAGTTTTTATTTCTTCATATACATATTACATATTTTGGGTTAATTTTTAGGATATCCTGTAGTTTTTTGCATACATTTATTTGTTTATTTTTTGGTTAATTTTTCTAATAATATGTACTTTTTTTTAAAATTCTTTTGCATGCTGATTGCTCTGATGTACCAATATCATATTCTGAAGTTTTATATTTTTGCCAATGAACTCTGATGACAAAAACAAGGCGAAATTTAAATTTCCTCAGAAGATTGTTAATTGATTATAAGGGCAAATAAAGGAGTCGAATTTATTTGTTTGAAGAAACTATAAAGTTGTGAACTTACATGGTTGCTGTTAATGTGAAGATATGAAACTAGTGCTATTGGTGGTTGCTTGATGAAGTTGCATGGGGACTAATTTTCATGGTTATATTTGGACAATTTTTTGCTCGATTTTGATATAATCTTTTCGGTGCAACTAAAGCATGAATTTCAACGGAAAGCTGTATCACTGATCATAAATATGTGTCTTATCTTTAAGATGCTAATTTTGTTTTCAAAAAGTTTTTTGAGGTGATGATTTTCATGGTTATTTAAGTCAGGGATATCATTCTTTCTTTTTGGGTGGCCTGTATTTTCATCTTTAGAATCAACTGTCCTAGTTACTTGTTTTCTCTTATTATTGCTCACCTTGCTCGTGTTTTTTACATCTACCAAAAGTTTCAGAAGCTACCTCTCAATTTCATATGAAATTATAGCTTGTAAAAGACTTTGCGTTGGAAGCACTTCTCTTTCACAACATCAGCAATCAATGTTCTCAGAAACTTTCGAAGTAGAAGATTTATTATTTGAATTGAGTGGCTTTTAAATTTTGTGGTACCTTCTTATATTAATACTGTGCCTGCTACCTTCTGAAGTATTTTAATTTTACATGTATCTAATATAAGGTATTTTCTTCCTAGCTTATCTGAATGACTTGAAGATATTAGTGATTAAAATTCACAAGGTACAAAGAAGCAGGGGAGAAGGGTCTATAACAGATCTCTCTTGTTTTTCCAGCAGCAATATTTTAGTTCAGCATAAATTTGAATCTATTCATTAAAATTAACCTCTCCCTTAAATATGTGAAATTTTTTTGTTTTCAAACTGCAATTTAAAAACTATGAAATTAATTTCATTATTTCTCATTGAAAACTTTTTCTGGAAATGTTTA
This sequence comes from Khaya senegalensis, assembly GCA_032402905.1. Lineage (NCBI taxonomy): Eukaryota > Viridiplantae > Streptophyta > Magnoliopsida > Sapindales > Meliaceae > Khaya > Khaya senegalensis. Next base: position 2,522,244 of record CP135557.1, on the reverse strand, counting down.
CCTCAGCTAAGCTTCAATCAACTAATGACTTTCTTTTTATATGCTTGGAAGAGGAAACTTTAGCTTTTTGACAGCAAGGTGAAGTTTTTAGGATATTATCTTGATGGATTGATGCATTCACTTTTCAAGGCAACTGATTGGATATCTAGTCATAATAGTTATTAACTATTACTCCGGTATTTGATTGACATACCACTTGATATCCTCTTTGGCTGCTTTACAGTAACATGGTTGACATTTAATATAATTAAAGTGGGTTGTTCTAAGAATTCAAAACCCTACATACAGACCTAACATGTAATTGCTTGTGAGCTTAAACCTGTAAGCTGTCTAAACTGATCATCTTTCCTAAACAAGACACTTACTTGGGCACAAAATTTTGAAAGATAAGGTTTACATATCTCATTTTGTGTTGCAAGTCTATAGTAGCTGTTGATTGTGATGTGAGGTAGACCCTTAAAGCATTCTAGCTACTGGTTGCTGAATGTTGCTAACCACAATTTTTCGTTTCAGCAACAATGACCAAAATTATAAAAGAGATGTTACCCCCTGATGTTCGTGTTGCAAGAGATGCTCAAGATCTTTTGATTGAATGTTGTGTAGGTGAGTTGATAATGGAATTTTGTGGCTTCTATATGACTTCTCTATTCTTTTTATGATTAGCATCAGTCAAATACACTCTTTTTTGGGTGTCAATATATGGTTCTTAAATGTTATTTTTAAATGCTTACGTGCCCCTTTACCCCTTTGGCATGTGTATTGTTGAATAATTTACCCTTGGGGTGAGTGATGGCCCACAGACTTTTAACTTGAAATTTATAAAAGTAATTTCCTTCTATGAGAAGGTGCCCTAATCTGGTTTTGCTTCAAGACAGTGTCCTGTTATTAGGTTACCAATGTATTACCTTCTCTTTTACAAAAGTTTGTTCTCTTGATTTATGCAGACATTTTAATTTGCCATTTAGAAAATAATTGTAATTTTTATTCATGCACGTTTTAGATTTGCATCCTTGCTTTCACTTAATAAATGTATTCATTTCTAATTAAAGTAAAAAATAGCGTTTGTCAACCTAAACTTGATACTATGTGTTTTTTCAGAAGATACTTTGATGGATCTTTTTGTTTGCTTTATAAGGTGAAGCTTGAGTTTAATTGCATGTCTCCTTTGAAGACCAACTAAAATGGTCGATTATGTATGTTTCCTCTCTTGTAATCAATTCATTTGTGTGAATTATTGCTGTTTTGTGTGTATTCATTGCCATTTGCAACATCTGTATCAAACAATATTACTTTTTTTTTCAATTGTTTTTCCAAAGCCTAATATAAGCTTCAAGGCCGCAATAAACTCTTTAGAGAGTCTGCTTCTGTATGCGCTCTATCTTTGTTGGAGAAATATTCCACTATATTCTCAGTCCTTGAAACTAGATTTCTCCTGCCCAAGTGATAACACCTCAGTGTTTCCTGGAAAGACTCTGATTTCTCCTAAATCATCGTATTCCATGTTCAAAGCTTTAGTTAGACAGAAAGTATTACCAAATTCATTAAATCTTCTCCATCTAAGGGATTTCAGGGCAGCAAATCTCAATCAGTCAAGGGAAATCTAGCTTACAGACTCCAGAACACGGGTAATTGTAACTAGTTGGTTTGTCTGAATAAAAGTTCTTATTCTGATTTCCATCCCAGTCCTGAGGCAGGAAAATGAACACCCAACTAGTTTTATACAGTCCACTGTTTTTCATTACCAAGGGACCTTTTACATATGAAGTACAAGTATTGGCATTTAATCACCGTCATTTTGTATGGACATCCATACAACTGTAAATTTTCCAACGCACCTCTAGTATAGAACGGGATGGACTCTTAACCTTTACATACCATCTTACAAGAATATAATTTAGTTTATATCAGTCATAGGAGTAATGCATAAATATATTTTCTTCGAGTATTCCCATTTACCAGGATTTCTCATGATGCCATGAAGAGGAACGATTTCTACTGGATGGCGAACCCGGTACATGGATTTCTTTCCCATCGCATAAGAGTGCTCTCAATGATTACACTTTTTCTTCACTTTGGAGCCTAGTTGTGAAAGATAACTTCACATAACGATTCTGTGGCTGGAGGGTTAGATATACTCTCTGTGGATTTGCTGAAATGAACCTCCTTTTTTTTCTTAACCTGAAGTTTTGAGATGACATGAAAGTTTAATGAAGGCAATAAAAAAAACACCCATATGAGAGAAGACGAACAAATGTTATTGTAACGATATTTTGATGATTAATTTTTTCCATTTTTGATATGATTACAGATTTAATGCACAACTTCTAATATGTCAAGTCGGTCTAGCAGTCCTTGCTGGTGTGCGTTAGCTGGAAAAGAATTTGCTTATTGTGATGCTTTTATATGCATATTCTCATATATATTTGTTTTGAAAATAATTTTGCATCCCACTAGTAGTTTTCTCTATTACTGACTGTTCTACTGTTTAATTGTCAAAGACTCAGTTTTTTTTTTTTTTTTGGCAAAAATGTCTTTTATCATAATAGGTGTAAAGTTTACATTTTAATGCTTTTTGCAGAGTTTATTAATCTCGTTTCTTCTGAGTCCAATGAAGTTTGTAGCAGGGAAGAGAAAAGAACAATTGCACCTGAGCATGTACTCAAGGCTTTGGAGGTTTTTATTTCTTCCAACGCATTTTAAAGTCTAAATTTGGGTTTCGTTTACGCCTGATTTTGCATGTTCTCCATTTCCACTTTATCAATCTTACTTCAATAATGCATGCAGATTTCCTTCATTATATGTTATTTGTTTATCAAGTTTTGATTCTCAAGTTTCTTTGCAACTGATCATCTGATTTGTGTTTGTTAACTCTGTTGTTTATGCTTAAATGGGCAATAACTTGAAATAATCCATTTTAAAATTCTATTAGATAACAAGTAATATGCTTCATAGCTCTTACGTTCTGGAGAGTTTGATTACAACTCCCTTACTTATAAAGAGAGAGAGAGAGAGAGAGATTTTATTTTTACAGGATAACAAGTAATATGCTTTATAGCTCTTACGTTCTAGAGAGTTTGATTACAACTCCCTTACTTATAAAGAGAGAGTGAGAGAGAGGATCCTGCAAAGTTCAATCATCGGATCATGATTCAGTAATATCCTTGGTGTTGGAGAAGTAAAATAGTTGTCAAAATTTTTGATAGCTTTGATGTTAACGACATTAACAGAAGCTTAAAAAAAATGCAATGATCCTTCATCTATTAAAAGAAGCAGGGAGATTGCAGAGCTAGAGCTTAAAGAGTCATGAGATTGTTAACTTTTCTACAAGTCCATTGTTGCAAATTGCTAGAGCTTGCTTCGGCACAAGCAAATATGGTTAATTGATTATGAAAGCTATGTCAAAATTGACTGACACAGCCCTTAACAATTATCCAGACCACCATATGGCAATTTATTGGTTTCTTTCCTATTTCATCATTTGTCAGACATTGTCAACATGTCTTAATTAGTTGACCTATCAACACCAAGCTAATCACATTGGCAGCATGATCGTTGGCAATTTCCCTCTTTCCATGTATTGTGTTTCCATTTATGTAAAGGCTTGGCTGCTGCTTCTAACCAATTGGTCTGGAATTTGTTAGCTCTATGAATCTTTACTGTATTATGTTTACTTCTATTAGGCTGGTTTGCTGTTTTACTTTCAATTGTGTTTGAATGCAGTGGTTTGCACAATTTATCTGGAGGTAACCATGCACTTTATATTTGTGATATTAGGTTCTTGGGTTTGGTGAGTACATCGAGGAGGTTTATGCTGCATATGAGCAACACAAGCTTGAGACCATGGTAATTTTCTTGTTCTCTTGTGCTTGTTGTACATGTCTGACTCTTAAGATGGTTCTTTGGGTAACTGAACCAAAACATCCAAATGCTTGAAAAACTTGTTGGGCAATTGGGCTATGGCTAGTTTAATATCAGTTTTGTACTTTTTGTGGCACTGCTAGGTTATTTTGAACTGGGAAATTGAATCAGTGACCATGAATTTGTGGTAGTTAGTTAAGTCCAGTATTTGAGCTTTAAGCACAACGAGTAGATACTAATGTTTTTGAAAACACCAACATACCAGCAGGACTCTTTGAAAGGTGGTGGCAAATGGAGCAATGGAGCTGAGATGACTGAGGAAGAAGCAGCGGCTGAGCAACAGAGAATGTTTGCTGAGGCACGTGCTAGAATGAATGGCGGAGCCATTGTGCCTCCAAAACAACCAAACCTTAACCCAAGTTTAGAGAGAGCTAACCAACTATAGGAACTTCTTTTATTATTGTTTTCTTCAACTATAGGCAAGCATCCTTGACTCATCAATTCGTGCTTTTAGTCTCTTATATTATGTAAAAAAAAAAAGGTGGGGGGGGGTGGGGGGGGTTGTGCAGGGGCCTTCCTGGGTGCACTGGCCTTATGTGGATATGCACTTCCATTTGTACTTTAGCAATGGATCATGTCTATAACTTAATGTAATTAGTGAGAGTTTGTCCAAATCGTTCCCTTTACTACATATATAATTTAGCTATTGGATACATTCGATCTTCGTAGTGGTAATGGTGGAGCAGTATGGTTACGACATTGTTTAAAGGTTTGATGTTTTACCTTAAGACTCGAAGGTTCATTAACCTAACTTTTATTTAGTGCTGTGATCTAATTTAGGCATGATATATTTCTTTCTAATAGCAATGATTGTTGAATTAAGCTACTAACTGATTTGGCAGCAACAGCACTTTGAAAGGTTCGTGAGTATTGATTGTGGGCTTTTTTAGACTAAGTTTAGGAGTCAAGTTGCTTGGGATCCACAAGCTGTGGGGAGTGGTCCTACAAAGTTATTGATGTTTCGATTTGTGGTGAAATCTATTAGGGTAAAAAGAATTTTCTGATGGTCCCACGGACAAATAAGGTGTCAGTTCGCAGGTAGGTGAAATGCAGTCGATTCACCCAGCACTTGGAGAAACGGGATTTTCATTAGAGGATTCAAAGATAAAGCCATAGCCAATACCAACCCACAACGGTAGCACAAGTTTTGACATTATACGACAGGTAAGAACAGAACAGGAACAGAACCATGCTTGAAACAGAGCATACCGATGCCTGTATCTCAATGCGAATAACAGTGATGGTGTTGTGTTTGTTTTGGATTTGGTTTCGTTTTAATATATGTATATTTGTAGTAGAATCACTTTACTCTTTTTGGATTTCAGGTCAAAAGAGTCAGTCAAGCCAAATCCTTGTCTCTCTTTTTTCTCTGTTTTCCACCCCACAAAGAAAGTGAAATAACGCACACATTGTCCCCTTAGATTCCTTTCTTTTCCCATTTGAAACGCACTCTCTCTCTCTCTCTTTCCCTCTCTCCATATCTCTTCCTCTCTTGCATTCTAAATCAGTTGGTGGGTCAGCTCTGTTGCTTTTGTCAGGATTCTCTTTCAACATAACAAAGGACTAGAAACAAAGAATTAAATGTAAGCCCCACAAAACAAATTCAATAAAAGAAAGAAAAAAATCTCTCTCTCTCTTCGTCACACTCTTTAACTCACCCTTCACTTCCACACTCACCGTTTCTAATTAAACAACTTTCCTTCCCTTCACTAGAGATTGATTTTGCTTTCTCGAGTGGAGCCAAACATGGCTAGAACCTCTCAAGATTTCTCCTCCATGAGACACTTTCACTGGACCAAAAAAGTTGGAACCGAAGACGATGATCAAGTTCCAACCTTTAAAATTGAGGAAGACAAGAAAGAAAATAACACAAACACTAAAACCCAAACCCAGGTATCCATGCCAACGCCAAAGAGAAAACTTCCAGCCGTCGCTGTTGCCAGACTCCGAACGGTCCTCTCAGCGTTCGGTAAACACCGATCAAACTTACCATTAGGCCACGGACCCCGAGTAATCGGAACCCTTTTCGGCTCCAGACGTGGCCACGTACATTTTGCATTCCAAAAGGATCCCAATTCTCCGCCAGCCTTCCTTGTCGAACTGGCCACGCCAATAAGCGGATTGGTTCGAGAAATGGCATCTGGGTTAGTCAGGATTGCGCTGGAGTGTGACAAAGAGAAGGAAGAAGAAAAGAAATCTGTGCGTTTGCTTGAAGAACCCATGTGGAGGACTTATTGCAATGGCAAGAAATGTGGATTTGCGACAAGGAGGGAATGTGGGGCTAAGGAATGGAAGGTTTTAAAGGCTGTTGAGCCAATTTCAATGGGTGCCGGGGTTTTGCCAGGGAGTGAAGATGAAGCAGGGGCTGGAGGTGATGGTGAAGTGATGTATATGAGGGCTAAATTTGAGAGAATTGTTGGATCTAGAGATTCTGAGGCATTCTATATGATGAATCCTGACAGCAACGGAACTCCTGAGCTAAGTGTCTACTTGCTTAGAATCTGAAACTTTGATGGGAAGGTCCAAAGTTAATCAATTTCCTTCTTGTGCTTTGATAGAGTAAACTAGTGATACTTGTTAAGCTCTTCAGCCATGAACATGGAGGTCTAGCTTTTCTGCAGTTTTCCTCTTTTTTAGCATTTTGTTTTTTTTCAGAAAATGTGAAGTGGGTTTATTGTACTTTACAGTTTTAGGTGGAGGTGGGGAAATACATTATAACATGATGGTAGGTGGGGGATTAATGAAGGTGTGTATATGTATAGCTCTTTTTTCTTTTAATTAATATGAAGCTACTCAGGCTCCTGCAATCATGTATATTTTTGCATTTTGATTTTGATTTTGCAGCCTAAATTATCGTTAAATACATCTTGTTACTGTGGAAGAGACAATGAAAAGAATTTTAACAAAAAAAGTTGTTGGCTGTTGGCCTTTCATTGCATATTCATTTCTCTCTGCTGCAGATTTTTAATGAATGAATGTGCACCACTGAATGCTCAATATTAGCAGGTTGCTGTAACTACCAGTCAATGGCGGAATGATCTGATTCTGATCCGCATGATTCTATTCAAAATCACTATTCCACCATTTTAGCATTGAATTTGATCTGTACTATTTCCCTGATAAGGGTGGTCTTTTTATGGTACTTTGTGATTAGTAAAAATGTACAATGCAGTGATTTCAGCCTTTCCTCTCTAATGCTGAGCAAAATAGAAAGTATTATATTTGCTTGCGTACTAATCCTAAACATAGATCACCTGATAACATAAGACAAGAATAATACTTTAACTTGTATAGCCAAAAAGTGTTTTAAGTTCTTAGATATTCTGTCTTTTTGTTCAGATTTACAATTTAATTTTTGTGAGTGAAATTAGTAGAATGATTAGCGCAAACGATCCAATGTTTAGTGGGTTCTGCAAATGATTGTTCATGATTTTTATCTTATGAGTATTCCTTAGCTTTTCTTGCTTACACTGGTTTCCCTGTGTGGCTAAGATTCTTGGCCTATTTGCTCATCCATTTATTCATAAAAGTATCAGCATTTGGTCTAAAAGAGCAAGATGTTCCCAATCATTGCTTTTTTGCTGCACAATTCTGTGTGGCCGATTGATCCCTAGAAATTTATTAAAGCCTAATCATAGAAGTCATCAAAAGCAAAATATATAATAAAAAATTTAAAAATAAAAACATTAAAAAAAAAAAGTCCGATTCCTGACAGCGGAATTGGGCTTTTCTCATTTGGCATTTGATTTTTCTCTGCCGGATGGATTTCAAAACTCATCTGTTTCGCTCCCCACAGTATACTGCTTTTTGTAGTTACCACCACCCAAAGTACATTCCGAGAAAGAGTTAAAGTTTATGCCCTCATCCCAAATACCCAATTGACACATCTAAACCCCATAAAAAAATAAAAATAAAAATAAAAAGACATTCTTCATATGGGCATTTCGGTAACTGTAAAGTGTAATTGGAGCTATTATGCCTGTGTCTATCCTCCTCTGTTATGGTACGTTAAGAGTTGTTTTGCTTTTACCTAATTCTGAAAGCACCATAATTAGTGTTTGTCACTCACTCACTCATTATTTATATTTACTAATTTTATCTCACAATAATTATAATTTTAAAACTACAACATTTATCATTCAACCTAATGATCGATGATAAAAACAAACACTCGTAAGGAATTTGAATTTTTAAAATTGTGGGTTATACATATTTTTCTTTAATTTAGTATAGAGAGAACAGAGTTAGTTTATTTTACGTTCTTTAATTTGCTCTCTAACCAAAATAATTAAAATTATACTCATTATCTATTAGAAAAAATTATAAATAAAATATTTTTTTCACGTTACCGTATAATCATTTAATTGCACAATGACTTAAGTTATTGAGTATATATACAACATGATATTTACAATTATTGTAAATACATTATTCATAGATGATAATATATGATTAAATAATTCAATCATGGGATTGTAGTGACAATCTGAATTTGTTTTTATTTTGTCCAAAATTTGAGAAAATGAGGATTACAAATGAGATTATTAAAACAATCTCATTAATTTAATTTGTTAAGATTAATGAGCACAAATATCGAGGGACGTGTTTTGAAGATCTAGTCATCATTCTTCAAAAGATACAAAAGTTGGCTGCGCAACAACATAAAGTCGAGGCCTCAATGCTTTATGACATTATTGCTCTACTTACTTGAATGCTACCTTAGCTTGTTACGTGGACTTGTATTGTACATGGCCTACTTGTCGTCAAGCTTTGGCATTTGAGTGTGTGTGTGTGTGTGTGTGTTTTTTAATTTTTGTTATCTATCTTCTGTAGACTGACCGCTATATGGTCCATTTCCACTCAGATAAAGCTTTGTGTAAATTTTTGTAGACTGCAAATTGTGGCTGCTGCTTGGTTTTTGTGACTTGTAAAGTAAGTAGGCAAACTTTGATTCTGCATTTTTTCCCCGGAAAATGAGTCGGGAATGTCTGCATTCTAAGGGATGAGGCGTGATTGCACATGGGTTTGGAACACCTGTATTGTCTCTGTTTGTTTTGCCAGAAAAATTAAATCAAGAAAAATAAATGTTTTTTTGTATATTTTTAAAATGGGTAAATTGTATTATTGAGAAAATTGTAGTTTGTTAAAACAGTTTACAAGTAAGAGTTGTAAAAATATTGTTTGTGATTTTTAAACCATAATGCAAGAGGATAGAAGCATCAGTCTTTAAATATTAATAAAAAACTAAATAAGCTCAACTAAAAATTTATATTAACAAATATTTTTTATTTTTATTTTTAAGCATGTTAAAATTATTACTATTTACTATCACAAATGAAAACCTAAAGTTTGGAGAGTCATATAGATGTTAAAAAGTTAAATATGCTTAAAAAACTGCTTCTTAATGATTCTAATTTTTTCAAAAAAAAAAATTTAAATAAGTAATTGTGAAGGAAATACTTAACCTAACCACTTATTCAATAATAAAAGCATAACCCATATGAGATGATGACTTGCCTTTTATCTTTAAATCTGTTAGTCTAAAAACTAACAATTATAATGATTTTATTTCCATTACCATGTAATTTTAAAGATTTTCCCAACTTTTTCCTTTCTATATTAATATCAGTGATGAGTCTAGTGCACTTGCTTTGCTTATGAGTATGTATATTAATCCCTTATTTAATTTTTTTTTAAATTAATAAAAATGGGGATGCCTTCAACTGCCCTCTACAGCAAAAGCTCAACAAACCTATAAACCCAAACCCAAGAGATTTGCCAAAACACTTGGACCCAAGGCATAAATATTTGGCCCCATTTCTGCAGAAAGTCTGTAGCTTCAGCTTTATATATATATATCGCACAGGCCTTTCCTGCATTGACTATATACTTCTTCTGTTAAAATTGCAAATTTCAACAAATGAGGATTATTTTATATTTGGGTCCAGTTGAGTTTTTTGTACCATTTAAGTGATTTTTTATCCCTGAAATATTTCAAATAGCAACATTGCTTTCTGTTGGATACCATATTGCAACTATCCATTTGAAATTTCTGAACTTTCTTTTTTTCGATCTGCCACCTTGTTACAAGCTAACTCTGACTGCTCAACATTTGGAAAACTAAGATAAAACTGGCGCGCAAGAAAATGAGGGCACTCATATCAAATTCTGACACGAAAATAACCATAAATATGTACTTTTTTTTTTTGACAACAAAATCCCAAGGAGCTTGGAAGAATAAACAATACAGTAATCAAATATGTGCCAATGATGAGTAATACTGAAAGGAATAACACAGTGAGAAACACTCTTTCTTTTCCGGGTCTTTATTGATCACATAACATACAAAAACAGAAACACCAGGAAAACGCTGTTTCTTTTCCTGGTCTGGCCATTGTCTTCTTTCCCATCTCCTTCTTCCTCCTCTCATTGATTATATTACTACTTTAGTGGCTCGGGCTTTTGACGAGCAAAACCTGGCTGAATGATGTAATTGATGATGTGTGGTCCAAACATGAACACAAACCAGAAACATGGAGAGGCAAGCTGCATCAGTTACAGAAAGAAAAACCTCACATGTACACTAAAGGAAAAGAGAAATTAAGAGGACCGTGAAATTTCCAAATGAATTAGGAGTCTGGCCATTGATTATAATTCATCCATTTCCCTTCCAATTTGATTAAATATAAACATACTTTATTGGTTTAGTTTCCATTTAGTTGCTCTTCTATAGGCAAGTCTGAAAAAATTTTATGAAACTTCATAGAAAGTTTTTAAACTTAAAGGAGGTTTATGATAATGTCTTGCTAGAGATATTTCTTGTACTGTCATTTATGAATATGCACATATTATCTAAAAATATGTAGCATTATCATTTATGATCATGGATATCCAATCTAACCATCTTGAATCATCTTTGAAATAAAAGAGGAAAAGATAATGGGTAAATGATCCATGTACCTGAAGCAACATTGAGGGAGCGGGAGCTGGTTCAGAAATGACATGACTTCTGGTTTTTCTTCCATTTAATGAAGCAACTGATGGGCTGTTAGCTGCCGTTATGTCCCAAAAGCTTCGTTTTTTAGCTGTTGGGACTGGTGATCGAAAACGATGGCTAGGGCTCTTCAACTCCCCTGTATTTGGCTCCTTGGGCCGCAAGCTAGCCCTTGTTAGTACCCCTGCCCTCTTCACCCTTTCGTTTCCTCTTCCTTCCAATGGTTTTTCACTTTTCCGCTTAAGTTCACGAATAAGATCATCCTTTTGCTTTAGCTGCAAAGCATGATCTTTCTTCATTCTCTCGATTTCTGCTTCTAATGTCTTCACAGCCAGTTGAAGCTCTCTAACTGCTTCTGGTGCTACTTTTCTCTTAAATTCTGGTGTAAAACAATTCCCTTGTAAGAAAGAAGATCTGGCTTTTCGTTTTTCATTTGGTTGGGCAGTGGATGGAGGAGTCAAGAGAGAGGAAACTGAAGAGAGAGTTGGAGAATTTGCAGCTAAGGATTGTGTTTCGAGGGTCAGTAGTCTTTGTTGCTGGCGTGCCATTTGTACTCGCAGCTCGCGATTCTCCTTCTGCAGATCAAGTAATAGCTTGGCTTGATCAGTTTCAGAATTGGGCACTTGAAGCATTTCCTCCTTTGCCTCACCTTCCTGCAATTTCAGATGGAGGGGAAGGAATCGTTAGCGATAATTGAAACACATTCAGTTATCATTACACAAAAATAATTTGGAAGAAATTTTTGAATGGAGAGGGAAAAAGATATAGAACAAACAGAGATTATAAACCCATGCTATTTGAAGTTTAAAAGTCAAGAAGCATTTGGCTGTCATGTCACTAGTAGCAGACAAAAAAGAATCAATATGGTGGCATGAGGTAGTAGCTTGCAATGAGAGAATTAAGTAACAGTGACTAAAATGAAAAATAATGCAAGTGAAGAATGAAAATTCAAGAGGTCGAACCTTCGTCCGGATCTCCTTGGCTCGATCAGCCCAATGCAGGGTGTTTTGAGTGTCGCCAAATGAGAGATTGCATGGACTAATATTAGCAATCATTACAGTGTTACAAGTTCCACCCAATGAGTCCTTGAGAAGTTGAGTAAGCTTTGAGTTCCGGTATGGGATGTGTTTCTTACCCTCAACAAGAGCATTGATACAGCTGCTCAGGGCAAGAAGTGACCGATTTATGTTGGCACCCTCAAGTGATCTGAGTGTTCTCTGATCGGTTGCAAGGGCTCTTTCTGACCCAGCAAGATCGATAAGAGAAAGCTTTCCTACTCTATTGACAACATTCATAGAAGCATTTTTAACTTTATATTCAACAACAACCTGGATGAAAATGATCAGTATTCAATAAAAAGATGAAAAGAAAATCAGTACCTAAAATACTGCAAGAATAATAAAGAAGGACATAAGACCATGGTTACCTGCAGAATCGCATGGGAGCGTGAAGAAGTTTCATTGGCACGAGTTGGTTCAGTGGTTCGGTTATGGTTTCCCCGTTGAAGAAGTGCCATTACCTGCCATAACAAGTATGAAAAAGCTTCTCTATTCTCTCATTCAGTCAATACTTTAGATATCAAAAATTTCACCTCATCTGTAGAGTAAGCTCTGTATTGAGTAAGACCTGCTGCTACAATCCCCTATAATACAATTGAACAACCAATTTTTCATCAGATATCATTTAAATTGATTAAACCTAAAATGAAGGTGACAAGTGACTGATGAAAACAACTGTTCTTAGTTCAAGATCCTGCCTAGCATTCAAAATAAAGCTTCTAATGTTTCCATGCATTGAGCATAGTTCTGGCTGAAAAGTAAATGGATGCATAGTCAGATAATACAGTAAAAATGAATGCCCTCATGACCAATTTGGTTATTGAAATGATATTGACTGGAAGTAACAGCAATGTTGTTTGCCGGCCCTGCTCTTCCAGCATAAGAAATGCATTGCAAGAACTTTGATCTGCTCACTGGAAGAGATTTCCAGCAGTACAACTATTAGACATCAACAGAAAAGATATAACATAATTCTTGTGGCCATATGACAAAATTTGGGGACATTTTGGAAAAACTTAGAGAAAAATTATAGTTATCTTGCAAGCTAAAGCATTTGAAAACGAATTATTCAGTGGTAAATTAAAAAATGAAATATAAACAGTGCCTTCAAGGGGGGAAAAAAATTAGGTGTCTAAAGAAATGCAATGTGTCAACCTCAAATGTTGTACAAATTACAGAGCATACCTGTTTATCTTCTCTAAGGACCAGAGGTCTCCCAGGGGAAAGCAAATCCCTGACAGTTTCATTGTAGACCTCAAGATAAGAGAGCTGAACTACATGGTTTCCATCACAGCTCCTCTGCCTGATCTTGGTAAAGAGATCCTTAATTGCCAAAACCATCACCCCTGGGTTCTCCATTGTACCCAGCATTGTATACGTTTTTCCAGCCCCCGTGGCACCATAGCAGAATACTGACCCATTCCTTCCCTGCAGAACTGCTTCCACAAGCTCTGCCGTTCTGAGAAGTCAGAAGAAATTCTATTTTTAAATTTTTCTCCCATGATCAAACTTCAAGTTGCAACAAAATATGAATACACAAATTAAATTGCAGCTTTTTTTCATATGAAATTCTGGTCTTTCTTGCTTAATTACTAACATAAATTGGAAAGAAAGGGATTAGTCTATGGTACTGAAGTTTCCATCAGTTTATTGGAAAAAATTTATAAAAAAAACATATACTTGGTTGCTTAGAGTTTCTATTTTCTTAAAGCCAAACCAGTAATAATCATAAGATTCAGATCTCCATTTCCTTCTTCTTATACTCTATTTTGTCAACAACCTATTAAAAATGTCTAGCATAGCTGATTGTATCAAACATAACACAAAGAAAGAACAAAATTTCTGTAGTTCATGTCATAAGCAGGGCCAAGTCTTGCTCAAATTAGCAGCAGTTTTTATGTAGCAATTTCCAATTTTGGAATAAAATTTAAGTACATAGAATCATAAAATTCAAAACCTTCACCTTTCCTTATTGTCTTATCTATATAAATAAACACTTGAGAAAGCACTTAACAAGTATCAAAAGGGGAAAGCAACACTTAATCTAAATTCCCACTGGGCTAGGATTAACAAATGACAATTCAAGCACATATGTAAAGTTTAATTTCCCGAAAAAGATCACATCAAAATATTCAGCCGAATATCCAAACATAAAAGTGATCAATTCAGAAAATGCTTCATTTTCAGTGCATTAGATCTAGAATATAGAATCAATAGAAGCTCAAGTTTTGACACACTCACGTAGTGGAATAAACCTCTTGTTGTGTTGTGGAATCCGGAAATGAAGCATCGAAAGTAAAATGCCGTCCACGAAGCCTCTTTAGCCTAAGATAATCGTTCTCATTAGCAAACTCAGTCAAATAAACATCCCTTTTATTCACAATCCGCACACAACACCGTGAACCTGCTTCCTTCTCCTTCTTGGACATAGGCCTAAGCCTCACAAACACGAGAATTCGACTCCCATCAGTAACAACATTCTCTGAAACAGCATCCATTTTCTCCAATTCTTGCACATTTTTAACTCCATTTACTTCTTTTGGCTCTGATTGTGGCACTAAAGTCCCCATTGAAAGTTTTCTTGCTGTCGTTGTTGTATCATTGACCTTTCTCGCACAAGATGGGAAGCCAAGAATTCGATCAGGACCCATTACAAGATTCTCTTTAGCATCATCCATAGGTGGTTGAGGCAACACAAAGGTTCTTGTAACTGCAGAATTTGGCTTCATTGTTATTGTTGCAGGCATTGTTGACATAGAGTTTTCTTTCGTGACATTCGGCAATAATTTTGAATCTTTTGCTTCCTTTTCTTCTCTTTTGCAAGAATTAAGAAGCTCAACGCTTGGATGTGTCGAGAATCGCTTCTCTTCGGGCTTTGGAGACTGATTCCTGAGAGCTAAGGAAGCTCTCTTTTGCTGCTCATACAAGAGAGTCAAAGCTTTCATTTTCTCTTTCAAGCCATGATGTGGGTTTCTTAGAGGAACACTCAAGTGGGAAATCTCTTCTTGACCTGATATGTGGCTGGCTCTTGTTCTTGTTCTTTGCTCTTGGTTTGAGTCATTATGTTCCTGATTTATAACTTGAGACCGTGTTGACACAGGCATTCTATGATTTTCTCACTATCCAAACATACCCAGATGAAATTTTCCGTGACCCAGTCGAAGAAACTACTCAAAGTGCAAGAAAGTCGAAAACTTTTACCGCAAAAAGAAATATATTTTGACAAAAAATCAACATAACGAATGCCTTATCGAAGTGAAGAAGCTAAAGGGAAAGAAATGCAAACAGAGGGAAGATCGAGATCGCAAGTGATTCGCTAATAATCTGAGCCGTCGATCTCTGAGTGAATACACGATTGTCATTAAAGCCGGGAATGTAAAATTTTGAAGTGAATTACTATTTACACTCTAATTTTTGCTTGTAGCATCACAGGACAGAGTAAGCGACTTTTCCAAAAGTAGAGTGGAAGAAGCAAAATGTGGAGGTCAACTAGTGTTTTCGAAATGAAATTGATTTTAAATGTTGTAACGGTCAAATTGTTGTCAGGGCAACAAACGGCTCGCCACCGATAGCAAAGAGGTGGGGTCCATCCAGAAATTTCCAATTCCAATTTCCACGGAAAAAATTAAGGATTAATTTATTTTTTTTTAAGTAACCAAAGCAAAGCAAGGTGTGTATTATCTGCTGCAGCTGAGCTATATCTTCCTCTATGCAGACAACATAGCTTATGTCATGTATACATTCTTTTAGATTTTTATATTAAATATATTAATTACAAAAATAAAATTTCAGATCACGAAAGAATTCAAATTTCATAAATCAAATGAAGATTTATGATGATTTGCATGATCAAGTGGCTGTAAATGCATCATGGGTTTTGTGTTTAACTAAATGAATGGAGTAGATTATGTACTTTAATACATGGGTAGGATTTCTTGAGGGGTGAATGATGACAAGCATAAGTTTTTATACTAACAAATATAAAATTTGTTCTTCACTTTTATTCTCAAAAGAAGAACCCCACTTGAAACTCCCAATACTTTTTTCTGCTTAGCTTACAAATTTTCCTTAATCAAAATCTTTGTTTTGAAGTCAAAATTGTAGGAATGATTGTGTGAGTTAAGATAGAGTGAGCTAATATTCTTCCTCATGATGAATTAATCAAGGCCACATGATCATTCATGCTTAGTGTTTATATAAGATGAAGTGGGACATAATTATCTAAGATTGACAGTGATGAGGGTTTTGTGATAGTGAGTAGTATTTAATTATTCCTTCAAAGGGTGGCCAATGGAACTAACCAAATTATGAGCATTCATGCATGTCTTGGAGTGGCAATGTTATCATCATTATTCCATGCTTTATTAACACTGTATTCTACTTCTTTTCATATAATAGAGTCTATTGATTAGTTAATTAATTAATCAACTAATTTTCTATTGATAGAGGAAAAACAAATAGTAATTAAGCAATATTATTTATCGTGGGTGTCCAAGGTTAATTGCCCAATTCCATTTCTTTGGTGCCCATTTAGATTGAACTTTTGGACATTATATCATCATTACTTGAGTATTAAGTAGTAAGTTTTGCTTATATTGAGTTTGTTAAGGTTGCATTCATTTGCTAATCTGAAGCCACAAAATATAATTAAGCATGTTTTAGACATAATAGACAATGATGAATAACACCCACTTCATGTCTTTCTACTTTGAACTCTCTTCATCAACTGGATAAAATGGGATTTCCATGTATTCCTGACTAATGTGGCAAAATTTAATATATTAATAATATTATCGATACACATTTATTATATAAATTATGTATATAAACCAAAATGATATGTAACATTAATTGAATAACATTATAACATTGATTTGATATTTTTCGTTCAATTAATATCATCATGTCATATAAGTAATGTATAATAATTTAATACAATATAATATATTTAATATGTTTGATAGTTTTAAACAAATTAAAATTAGACTAAATAAAATTATAAAGAATAAAATAGAATTAAATTGAATTGGTCTATTAACACCGTCTTGTATTTAGTGAATTATATTATTGAACTACATTGTATGTACATATATTTGTATCAGTAAAGTTAATTAAATTGCCTAGTACAATCTTATTATTGAATTAATTAAAATAATTATATTATATTATTAATTTTGTGTTATTTAATGAATAATAAATATATCCAAAAATTTAGAAATACAATAAAATAAGGAAGGGATTGTACCTTAACATAAAGAAGAAATTTCTTTTAATAAAAATAAGAATTTATTTTATTTTAATTTTATTGGTGACACTTATAGTAATTTAAAAAAAAAAAGATTTGTCTTAATTTTCTTAATGACTTGTTATTCTCAACTTTTAAGAAATTAATAATAATTATTATTTATAAGAAATTTATCATTAAAAAATTTTAAAAAATGATCTATTTTTTAGCTTCCTTAAACACATGTAAGACCTACATTGTTTGATTCCAGCACGAAACTAGATTACAGTGCTCCATTAGGATTTTATTTTTCACGTTTCCTGTTCCTAATAGGACTGATTAATTGGTTGAAACTCTCTCTATAAGAACCCTAAACCTAATTATTCTTCCTCTCCAAGGCCTTCAACATCTTCTCTGTAAGATGTCAATCGATTATGAAGACTACTGTGAAGTGTGGCGGGAAAACCCTAAAACACTTGAAGAAGAATCACGGGAATCATCACTGGTTTCAGCGATGTTTTCTCTGGTTTTCCATCTTTCGTTTGTTCATCTACCACAGGATTTAATGGGGGAAGACGAAGATGAATTATCGGAAATCAACGAGTTAATGGAAACAGCCGTAGATGACCAGACATTCGACGTGGAACGCAATCGATTGATCGGCAACGACACTTTGTCTCGACAAACCCTAGAAGGCATTCTTTCTTCCATGCACGTCCCTTCAAAGCCATTCTTCATAGAAAAAATATTAAACTGCGCTCGAGACATGGCGAACGATAAAGTGTATGAAAATTACAAGGTTTTACGTATGCATGTGAGAATGAGTGTCGTTGTCGACCACGAAGAAGAACTGTCGTCGGATCCTGAAGAGGAAAACGAGGCAGAAAGCAGAACTGTGGGCGCAAGTAAATCAGCGATAGAGAAATTGGAGATGGTTGAAATCGAAGATCAGTCGAGGAGGGAAAGGTGTGCGATATGCTTGGAAGAGTTTTGGTTAGGGTTGCAGGTTGCTCGGATGCCTTGTTTGCATGTTTTTCATAGCAACTGTATTATTAATTGGCTGAACAAGAGCAAGTTTTGTCCACTGTGTAGGTTTGAGATGACCTAATGAATGTTGATCGATTGATGCTAATACTTTATTACAGAATTTTTTTTGACAATAGAGAAAGCTCACATGACTATATTCTGTACATGGACATTTTGGTACATTTTTCTATTTTAAAATTTTAATTTATGGAAAACTTTTTGCAATTTATAATGAAAAAAAAAATTTATTTTCATTCATGCGCAGACAGACATGACTTTTTCATGAATAAAATTAATTTTTTTAATGTCAAAAACTCTTTTGATTGTTTTATATCCTACTATTATAATTAGAGAATTGTTTCTTGAGGATTAGAAAAATTATTTTTGAGAAGCTCAATTTTATCTATATTAATTTAATTTTTGCCACATAAATATTTTTTATAAACATTAAATTTTTTTCGTGAATTAAAATATATCTCTTAATATACAAAATATTTTAATGTGACATATAAAATATATACAATAAAAAAATTATTTGAGAAGAAAAAAGAAAATATTGGCACATTTTTTTTCCATTTTTTGTCTGCTAGTTTAGCAACATGAAATTTTTTTTAAATTTGTGTTATGAGAAGAATAAATTAAATTTGTAAAAATTATTTTTTAACTTATAACATGTAATTAAAATAACATATTTTTATTTTAATTTATATTTTGTTAGAGATGAATTTTCATAAGTAAAAGTTTTTTAAATGCCAATTTTTATACATGTGTGTGTATAGATTTTAGTCTCGTTTTCGCACTTTCACTTATGCAATTTTTATGAGAAGTAATAAATTGTGTAAAATTGATGTGAATAGAATCATCGTTCATTTTAAAATAGAATTTGAGAAATGATGAATAGTTATAATTATGTTATTAAATTGTTTTAATCTTCACACAAAATAAGTTTCTTTTAAGATTTAAGAGAACTCGATATCATTGTAAAAAAAAAAAATATATACCCACAATTGTTGCCTAGAAGGCTAAAACATTAAAGTTAGAGGAAATTAATTATGCAGGTTTGAGATTAATTGATTAATGTACCAATAAATTTTGATCAATTGTACTACACAGATGATTATTTGGGTCATCATTAGATAAATTTTAAATTATTAAATGAGTGAATTTAAAATTGAATAGTTCAATTAGAATTTCGGTTAAGCTCTTAATTTTTTTTCTAATTAACATACCAAGCACAAGTCAAGTCTTCTTCGTCATAAGGATGCCTTATTAATTATTATTTCATTACAAACATTGAATATTATTTTCAAAAGTAAATTCTAAAATACACAATCAAATCTTTTCTCAATATTTTCTTTATTTTCGAAATCATAACAAGATCACTAATAATTCACAAAAGAAAAGGGATCCAAACTTGTTCTATTAGTAATCTGTTGAAAATTCAGAATTTAAAAGCAAAATAGTAAAGATTAAACAGAAACTATACCCTAGAACTAGAGAACGAGCAAATTAAAATACTAAAACTGATAGAAAATCAAACCAGAAAATGACATAATGAACAAGAAAATGGTCGTAGAAGCAATGGCTGGCCTATCGATGGCGGCAACATTCTTCTTGGAAGAATCCGGCGTCGTGTTGTTGTGGTTTTGAGATTGAGGAGGATTTGCTGGAGGCTCCAAAACTTTGATGATCATCTTCTGGCCTCGCTCGCAGTGTCCAGAAATTCCACTGATGAAAAAGAACAAACCTGGTCGGTCCAGCTTGAACACAGTGTCGCCATTGTTGGAGTAGAATAATGGATGAGACGATTGACATTTCTTGTACTCTTCTTCAGAAACTTCCATAATTGAGTCTTTCACGTACTTGAACACTAAATCCATCATAAAAGGAAACCATATGTAATGAAACCTCTCCATTGAACTCGTTATAATCACTTATAATTTCTTACTAATTATCAGAAGAAATATAAATATTAAAATAATCATTACACATGTTACTGACAATTTCTTACTCTTTCTGCAATTCTTCTTATTGAAAAGTAAATATTTCAAATAAATTGAAGATATGTAAGAGAAAAGTTATCAAGATTTGCTAAACTTACGAATGGTATCACCAATCTTAAACCTTTTTCCAGAAGCCCAGTGATTGTATACTAGGGAATCACCACGTTCATCCTTTGCCTTAGGTACAGCCCAGCCATCGTCACCACCAACTTCAAACTCAGTAGAACTTACACGGGCAAAAAAAGAGAAGAGAAACAAGAAGAAAAACAATTTGAAGGAGACCAGAGAACAAGAAACCATTGTTATAATTTTGGACTCAAAGGGAGCTCCCTAGCTTTCTTTGTTGTTTTGCCTTTCCCTTAGGAGAGAAATTGAATTAACAATTATGTGCTGAGAGAATGGATTCTTTTGGTTGGACTTAAAAGGAGAGAAATTAAGATTACGAATTTGAAGTCTGTTATTGTGAGAGTAATTAGGAGAGAGATTTGGAGGTAGTGGGATTGTGGGAGGTAACCGTTAGGGAAAAGCTAGTAGTTATATCTTTAATTGACTTGGTATAATTAATTATTCTTATTTTTTATTTTATTTATTTTGGGTTCAGAAGACAGAATGCAGGTTGGATTTTGCGAAAATGTTGGACAATTTTGGGGTAAAATTTTGGGTTGAATCATCGGTTTGGTTGCTCTTCAAGTAAGGTTTCATGCTAAGTTTGGTCATTGAATCGTTTTCAATTAGCCTTTATGACATCTACAGAACTGACAACTGAGATAGTTTGATGTGCTGCTTGCAAAGGCTGAATTGTGGAGCCTAATCGTCCTTTTCTTCTTCTACGTACCCTTCTTTAGTTTGTACAGGGTAACTGTTGAATCAGAATAAAGTTTCAGAAATCTTTCAATTTCATTCCTGCCTGATTATTGGGGACGGTGCCAATAAATTTTGTTCATGTGGAACATTTTTGCCATCCCCGTACGGCACGATTCCATGTATAAAGATGGCACCTACGAATCTTAAAACTTATTTATATTCATAAATGGTCATTAAACGAGGATATATTGTAAACTTTGCTTAAATTTAGTTTTAGGCCAAGAAGATTGTTCAAGGAATTGAAATTCATGTGTTGATTTTTTTATTTTTTTTGAAAACATAGGTTGGAGCTTTATTAGTTCTTCCTTTTTCTTACGTCAAAGTTTAATGAGATCTCTTGCAAAGGCCATAATTATTCTCTTGAAGTTTAATTTGTCATTGTAAGTCATGTAAGTATGTTAATTTGGTGAACCAACTGTTCTAATTGTTGAATAGGATGAGATCAATTATCACTTAAACTGTTGAACATTTTCTAGAATATTGAACAGTAAAAAGATCGATTTTTTTTTCAAAAAACTTTTAAAATAGCACAAGTCTACGCAAAAGCAAAGGGATTTATACCTCAATTAAGGGAGTGGTCTACCATAGTAAAGTGATTTCTACTCCCAATTAAGCCAGCGATCCATTGCAGGTCTCAAACCCTGTTAACATATTGTCACTAACAAATGCCCACTCAAAAAAGAATATGGTATTGGCGAAAAAAGGGTTGACTCGGCTGCTTAAAACTGTAGTGTTTCTTTTACATCGACAAGAAAATTTAATTGGAGTGTTTCTAGCTAGCTACAGCTAAAATCTATGTTCTGAAACAACTTGCTTTGCTCTTTCTCCCAAAACAAAAAAGAAAAATGACTACTCGTCGAAACTCCAAAATTCAGATTCATTTGCTTCAGGCTCCTTGACTAGTTGGCTAATCCCTCTGCATGAAAAATCATGGCTGCTAACAAGGTTTTACCCCATGAGGAACGTGGCTTGTCGATGTCCATTCAGCCTTGTAACACAGATTCGGATTGTTCCAAGCTCCAAATCGCCTACCCATTTTCTCTTGAAACCTATCCGAGATATCAAGTTCTCCGGTCAAGTTGTTTCCATTAATGTAAAGTGCCCTAATGCTAGGCATAAATGCAAGACTTTTGGGCAGATTCCCTGAAAGTTTATTATCATTCAGTCCCAAAAATCTTAGACTTTCCATCTCTTCCATGGACTCTGGTATTTTCCCTACCAATCCCGCGTTAGATAGATCAAGAATTTCCAAGTTTTGAAGATTTTTCCATCGAATTCCATTGAGCTCCCCACCAAATATTGGGTTGTTGGATATCACTATCTCTTTCAAGGAAACCATTTCTTGAATAGACTGAATCAATCCACCTGAAAAATTGTTACTCCTTAGGTCAAGTAATGTCAAATTTTTTAAATTTTCAATCTCTTTTGGCAGCTGTCCCTCTAGCTTGTTGTAGCTCAAATCAAGCTTTAGCAGCGAACTAAGATTTCCCAAAGTCAACGGCATTGACCCAGACAGATTATTCCTGCTTGAGTCAAATATTAAGAGCTCCGTCAACCCTCCAAAACTAGCCGGAATCTGACTGCTGAATTGGTTTCCGGCAAGGACAAGGCGTCTCAATTTGACCAAATTGCCCAATTCTGTCGGTAGTCTTCCTGTTAATCCATTTTCTAGTAGTACTAGAGATTGGAGCTTTTTGAGATAGCCAATGCTTGTTGGAATTGCACCAATGAGACCAGGGTTCGCTCGAAATTCTAAGGATACCAAGCTGTTTGCAAGATTTTCCCAGTTTGAAGAGGGGATTTCAACTGGGTTCTGGCTTGGTGAAGAGAAGCAATTGAAGAATGAAAGGGAAATTAGGTGATTGAGCTCGAACAGGTGATGTGGAAATTTTGCTTTAGGATCACAACGGAGAGAGTTGTCGTAGACTGGACCAATGTTAATACCAGTTACATGCCAAAACCCATCGAAGAGATCGCAAGTAACACCCTGAACATGATTAAACAGAATTAACATATTCATATATATATATATATATATACCCTGAACATGATTAAACAGAATTAACATATTCATATATATATATATATATATATGTTTCTCTTAAGGATCAAAAATTCTCTCCTAATCTGAATTATTATTTAAGTTTTTATTACAAGCATGATATTATTGTTCCATTTCCAGCAATAACTAGACAGCTATATTATTATGAATCATCTAACTTTTATTTTGAGTAACAGACTAATAGGAGAGCAACTAATTAATACACAAGTAAAATTCTCATATATTTTTGCTTTTATGTATTCAAAATGTTCTTGTTTGCTTAATTAGTGATAGATATTCAAACCTGTATTGGTGTCCATCCACAAGGATCTGGATAGAGATCTGAACCATTCCACCACTCCCCTACGAATCCTTGAATTGCAGAATAAAGAGTTTCCTGTTCTTTTTTCTCCATTAGGGCGACATTACTATCTTGGTAATCCTGTCCTCCACATAAAAGAAAAAAACCAACAAAAAGGAAGAGAACAAGTAAATCTCGAATTGCTACAAATGAATTCTTCATTGCCTTTTTTACTGCTGACAAACAGATGTTCTCTTGTGGAGAAGAAAACCAAAGGGTATTGTTTATCCAGCCAAAGAAAGAAAGAGAGAAGAGGACTGGGGAGAAATTGAGACTCAAATGAATTAACTATAAGAGAATATCGAGAGCTATTCTATACATGTTTAATAATTCTGTACAGCTCAATAAACAAAAAGAAAAGTAAAAGCTGTGAGGGAAACAAAGGACAACAAATTCTAAGAAGCACTGAAAATCAATTCTCGAGGCGTAAAATTCAACAACATTGTTAAAGGCAATAGCAACAATAAATAGGATCAGATTTGCACGCGCTCTAAAAGGGGCTGAACAGAAGCTAGTTAGTTAGCTTTTAACTATTGGGGTCGCCATAGGCTAGGGCCATCTTATAAAGCTTTGCATTTGCTCCTGTTGTTAGTGATTTTTGGGGTTTCGGTATGGCATTATTGGACTATCTAGGGTTTGGGTTAGAGTTAGGGTTTCTTTTTGAAAATGAAAGCTAGTTTGTGCTTTTGCTTGCAGCTAAATCGTTGCCTGTTTATCATCGAGCTGCTAATTCTGGTAAAAGTTTTAGGGATATGGAGTAGCATTAGTTGATTTCATGATTAAAGTTGAGTTAATTAATTGTTACAGTTGGGGTGGGTTCTTGGAGGGGACCAATTGTTCTTTCCTTTTTGTATCTGCACGATTTAATTTTCTTTGATTTGTGAAAATGCAGAGACAAATATGGAAGTACGTCCCCACTGCTTTCTTTTTTGTTGCAGTTATGTACCCTGCCGGCTGCTGCTGCTTGCCTCGAAGCTAAAGGGAATGGAGATTAAGACTATGCCTCCAATGTTAATTTAATTTTCACTACAACTTTTTCTTTATCTTTCTGTGTTCCCCTCCCTTTCTCTTTGTATTCCTTTTAAACCCAAATTTAAAACCTTGAACTTTGTGAGAATCAAATGGTTTTAAGAATGATCATATTAAACAATTTATACCTCAAACTAGAAAACAAATAAGAATTTACGAATATTAGATCAACGCAAATAAAATACCAAGATCAATATTTATTTTTTGAGTAGACCTACACTGAAAATATATGTATAATTCTTTAAAAAAAAATAGCAAATCATAGAGCAAGGTCAATTATTCTTTGCTTGTATTTGTTTAAGTAATCATTTCAAACACTCCATGCAATGACTTCTAATCTTTTTTTCAATATATATATATATATATATATATTTAAATGGAAATGTTTATAACTAATTTAGATGCTATAGCTTATTGATTCAACTATTTGTGGTTAATTAGAGAAATATTCTACCTAGTTGAAAGAACGATTATACAACTAGTTTCTAAATGTTTCATATTGTTCTTTCAAAGAAAAATGTTGATATTTACAATTAAGACATTGGATGTCATGATCGCATAAGAAATCAAATCCGTTTTTAAATGGAAAGGGAGATTGACTCTATTATCAATTATATTCGTGAGACAGTTCATTGAAATAAATTAATTGTTAGTTTAAAATTTAGTTTAAAATTAGAATTTTAAGTTTGAAATCAATTGTGCATTGTCCTTTTTTTTTTTTACTCAATATTATGTTCTAAATGTAACTCAAATTATAACACATCATTAAAAAAATAGTAAAATAATTTTTTTTCTATAAACCTAAGCTTAATAGTCAATTTGATGGTATAACTAAATTTATTTTATCTTTTAATTATTATTCAATTTATTATTTGTAAAGTTTTAAAATTGATTATCTTTATTTATATTTAAAAAAATAAGTCTAGCCTATTTAATTACAGTATTTATAACTTGTCAAAAATAAAAGTAAAGATTAACCCGAAGAGAACAAGCGGAGATGCAATATAGAAACAAACAAAGGATAAAAGAAAAAAAGGAAGAGAAATTACGAGGAAAAGACAAAGAAAGCAAAGAAAAGTTAGAAAAAAGAGAAAGAAACATTATTTATTGATAAAAAATTTATTTTTATTAAAGAAATAATAAAAATTAAAAATTAATTTTTTTACTAATAATATTTATAAATCTTTCATTTTTGTTATTTTTTAATTTTTAAATTTTATAAAAATATATTTCTATGCCATGCATATCAATGAGAGATCATATTTTAATAACTTAGTTGGAACCCTTAAAGCCCAGGGGCGCTTGTGTTTGCTACTTACTAGTTAAGACTAATAATTGGTTTCATAGGTAGCATTATTTCAATCAGAACCAGAAAGTGGAACCAAGGTTTACACGTAAAATTCAATTATTATTTTCTTTTAATTGAATTACTAAAGTACGAAGCTTCAATTATATCCCCGTAATTCATTACAGCTGTACGGCCTACCTAGTTCTGAAACAGAAAGGACGAATGCCATCGGGCGGCGGCATGGATCAAGCTTTAAGCATGGAGTTGGAGTGGCAGTAAAGTAATTAACATTAATCGTAAAAGCAGTACCATAATCACGTGGACGTTGAACGATCAGAAAACGACATGTCAATCGGATATATTATTATTATTATTATTATTATTATTATTAAACTTGGATTAGCTAGGTTGGTTCGCCAATTTAATTTCAACTCTCCACAAAACCTAACTTTAATTGACCTTTTTTTTTTTTTTCAATGAACCAAAGTGCTAAATTCTGGAGATCAAAGTGGTAGAAAAAACAAAAAACTAAAATTAGTAGGTTTAATAATTTATAAATGTTGGAATTTTTTACTCATTTTTTAAAATTAAGAGGTCAATGTATAAATAAATATAAATAATAGCCTAAATTATAAATATTTTATGTTTGAATTGAATAAAAAAATTTATTGCAAGGTATGGAGATGATTATTTTAGTAATTTAAACTTAATTTCTTAAATAAGTTTTTTTTAATACGTAATTTTATTTTTTTTGAAAAAATATTAAAACTAATTTAAATAAAAAATATAAAAATGATATTTATTTTAACGAACTTATTTTTGTAATTGATCTTAATTTTGGAAAAGAAAAAAAAGAATTTTTTATTTTTATTGAATTTTATATTAAAATTTTTATTTTATTTCTTTCGTATCATAAATCCTAAAAATATATGTCTATTAAAATAATTTTACATCTTTTACAAAATAATAATACTAAACATTCTAAATATTTATCGCAATTTCATGTCGAAAAATGATGACATGTTTGCCATCAATTGGATGATGATTTTAAAATTTGTAAAATAATTAATTACCCCATTTCAATATCTAGTAGATGAAACCTACATCCATCACCAACAAAGCTGGTGAAGTGTAATATTTTGTTTTACTAAAAAAGGTAACACTAGACATTTCCAGTACTTATCCTAATTAATTTGTATCCCAAGTAATTATGTCTATCCACTGGATAATATATTTTAGGTTTTGTGAGATGATTAACTGCCCTATTTTACTATTTTGTAGATGAAATTCGTATCATTACTTAGGATATAAATGTTTAATTATCAAATATAACACAAAAAAAAATCGCAAAACTATCTTAATAGAAAAGTTTTTTTAAGTTCTTATTTGGAGAGAACTACTATAATTTTTAAAATAAAATAAAAATATTTTAAACAATTTAACCTTTTAAAAAATTTTACTTCAAAACTTTAAATTTAAATTTTTTTCTAATAAAATAATTTTTTTAAAAAAATTTTAGTAAGCTCTCTTTAAAATTAATAACTAAAAAAAATTATAAAATTAAAAAATCTTTAACCATTAAAAAAGTAATACTAAATGAGGGTTTCAAATTTACTTTCTCTTGATTAAAGAGCTTATACTTGAAAAGTAGTTTCTTTTATGAAATGTGTCTAGAATGATTTTGAAAAAAAAAAAAAAATAGTACCATATTAAAATTCACATGAAAAGGAATTATTTTTATTTAGTTATAATATATGGTCAATTTATAATTTTAATTAACTTTAAAAATTATTTGCTTATTTGTTTGTTTATGTTTTGATCAATTATATTAATTTTTTGACACAAAAATTTATTTTTATATTTGAAAATTATACGAATAAAATTTTTCAATTATATAAACAAAATTTGTTAAGATACTAAAAAAAAGGCTTGAATTGTTTTGGTAAATTTTATAATTAATTAATTAATTAATTTCTATTTTTTCCGATGAAATTTGTCTTCAATTTAATAAAATTTATCAAAAAATTAAAAAAAAAGAAAAAAAAAATTGTCTAAAGGCAATTTTTTTCTATTGTTCGAACAAATTTTATGGGGATGATCTAGTTAATTTTTTTATAATATATATTTGATAAAATAATAAACATATAATTTTTGAAGTTAGTTAAAATAATAAATAGGCCAAACAGATTTTTACAAAAAAAGAAAAAAATTCGTTCAAATTAATTATCAATTTTCACGATTTTGTTCCGCACATACACCATACCCCCATTCCCCCAGTAACGAAAGTTTGCCTTCACGAACTCACAGAGAAAAAGAAGCCACATGACTTTTAGAATTGAGTATTCATAGATTCAGTTTTAATTTTACTTAAAATTAAAATTTATCTTAAATAAAATTAATTTTTAAAATTTAGAATTAAAATATATTTTCTTTAATAGAATATCTTATTTTTTAATTCTAGTTCAAAAATAGGGTATTCTATTTATTAATTATTTTTTATAAATATTTTTAATAAATTTTATATTATAAAATACTTATAAATTATTTAAATATAATATTATTAGTATTTACTTAAATTATAAATTTAATTTAATAAAAAAATTTTAAAAATAAAATCAATAATATTAAATTACATAAGTAGTAAAATACATGAATAAAAATTTGAGTAAAAAAATAAATAAATAAATTACTAAAGAAAATTAATATACAATAAATTATTAAAAAAAATTATACTATTGTTTGAATTAATATTATATTTTTAAAAAAATTAATATTTTATAATAATAAAATTATATTTTATATATATTTATTTATGATAATTGTTAACTTATTTAATAATTTAAAAATAAATATATATATATATATATATAACAAAATTTTATTAAATTATCGTATAAATAATATGATAAATAATATTAAATATATATTATAAAAATATTAATTATTATTTTTTTAAATAAATCAATGGTTAAAAAGTATTCTTTTTAATAAATTACTAATTAAATCAAATATAAATATATTTCACATTATAATTACGTTTATAATAATTTAGTAATAAATTTCAACAATAATTTCAAATGAATGAATTTATTTAAAAATAATTAAGTTAATTTTTTATAATTTTAATAATAATTTTTAAAATATTTTTTATTAAAATAATTTATTAAATTTTTATATATGAATAAATCTAATCAATAATATATGTAATTAGAAGCATGAAACTTAATGGTAAGTGTGTATTTGAATTTTCATACTTCAAAAATTTTGAATTTATTTTTTGAATTTAATTTTTTATTCTATAAAATTATAATTAAATTAAAATATTTATTTTTTTAATTCAATTTTTTACCTTATAAAATTATAACCAAATGAAACTAAATTAATATTTTATTTTCTAATACTGGAATCAAATCAAAATTAACCAATTTTGATTTACTGTTCGATTCTTCACTTTATAAAATTATAACCAAATCAAAATAAATTAATTTTTTATTTTCTAATAGCGAAATCAGATCAAAATTTACTGATTTTGATTCAAAAATCAAACCAATCGATCCAATTTGAGGAAATTCCGAGTTGACCTGAAACCATGCACACCCTAAATGACGTCGTGGTTCTGAACGGAAATTTGTTACTATTATTATTATTATTATTATTTGAAACAAATTGAAAGAAATAAAGAGGGAAGAACTCTGGAGAAACAAACAATGGCGCAGGACTCAGTAAAGAGGTTCCACCCCATCGTGGATAAGCTCTTTCAGGCTCCCAAATCTACACCAAGCTCCTCCAGGTTTTTTTTTTTTTTTGGGTCTAATTAGTTATTTCCTTTGAGCGTTAAGCGTTTGGTTCCAGGGAAAATCGAAAATGATAATGGAAAATAAAAAATAAATTCTTTTTTTTATAGTGATGCAAAAGATTGATAATTTTGCAAAATCTCTTCTGCTTAAAATTCTTTTTTCTTAGTTAATTTTAGTTTGTCAAGGGTTAATATTTGTCAAATACAGAGCAAAATGTCATCAATTTATTTTTAAATAAATAGTAGTTGTGTAGGAGTAGAATCGAGAAGAGGCAGAAAGCGGCCGAATTCAGAATCTGCACCAGCACTAGTGGAAACGAAAGCCATTGCTAATGTAGTGGAGGAATATCATCATTCTTCAGCTTCAGCTGGATCATCACAAGCTCCGCTATGTAGACCATGGGACCGGGCCGATCTTATGCGGAGGCTAGCCACATTTAAGTCTATGAAATGGTTTGCCAAGTCTCAGTTTGATTTTGTCATACTATGAAGTTTGATTGATTCTCGGCTCTATCTTTAATTGGAGGACAATTAGTTGAATGTAAATGTATGTATGCGTTTTAACGAATAGGTAATTTGAGGATTATAGGTCTATGTTTTTTTGATGCTATTGAATATATTTTAACCATGATGCTCAATATGTTTGCTTGTGCGTGTTTTCTTGTTTCCTTTTTTAATAGTTTTTGCATGTGAGTTTGATGCAATTTGGGTGTTTGTTCACCAAAAACCTTCCATCTTACAAGCCTTGAGGTTATATTTTGTTACTATCCTTTTCATTTATGACATTGCTTTTGAGTCCTAATGTCCTCAATTGTAAAATTTTGAATCAATTTGCTTTGCAAATGTTGTACGAGGATGTACTATCTTCATCTAATGTTTATATTGTTTAGGTCCTTTATGATTATAGAAATTAATTTTTCTTTGACCAAATATCAAGATAAATTTGTCTGTTGAGAGACCTATTTGAAGCCTTGAAGTATGGATTCAATGGCATTAACAATTTTGGTTGAAATTAGTATTGAATCCAAAATTGTTTCTCACATATGCAGAGCTAATATTATTTCTCAGATATGTAGAGCTATCTGTTACGAGGACGTGTTATTTTTTTGCCTTCAGTGGATGCTTCTTGGAAAAGTTCTATTTGGTATCCTTTTAATCAATGAAACAGGTGGAAAGATAAATTCTCATGCATCTGTTTTTGTAGGTTGTAAGTGCTGTAAATTGTGCAACGAGAGGTTGGATCAATGTAGAGACAGATACCATATCCTGTGAATCTTGTGGTGCATGTCTTCTCTTTTCAACTCCCTCATCCTGGACAAAGCACCAAGGCATGTCATATTTCTCTTTTCATTCAGGAACTATTTGAAAAATGTTGTAATTTTGCTACAACTTTTGGCTTGATTTTATCTGTGTTGGACTGTTTACTATGTTCTCTCGGTTGAGAAGCTGGCCTTGGTATATAGCTTAAAGTTGGATAATGGACACAAGTTACTCTGCCCTTGCATTGACAATATTTGCAACAAAAACTGGCACAGTTTCCTCCTACAACACGTCCAGTTTTAGTTGACAAGTTTAGAGAATGTTCTACTGCACTCTTACAACCTAGCTCTTCCTGTAATTTCATCTTCGGCCATTGAGTATATGAGAAGCTCTCCCAGCTTGAAGAATTTCTTAGGTGCTCTTCAATTCTGGAATATGGTACTGAATCTGCAAAGGGTTTGCAAACAGCTTCCCTTGACAGTGAATGTGTAGACAATTCTACAATCCTGTATAATCAGGTTTGATACTTACTTGAATGGTTTCTGACTTCTAGTTTGTCTTCATATATTTTTAATTATCAGTCTATGAACTTTGGTGATTTTATGTTGTTGCTCCCCAGTCTATCATGTATTGGATTTATTTGTCACTAATGGTTGTAAATATTGCACTTGAAGCCAACAGGTTTTCCATTGTTTCTGTTTTCTTTTGTTTTTTTTTTTTCTTTTACTGTCTTATTGCTCTCAATGACCAATCTACTGATTTTATACAATGTTTTACTAATCCATTGCTAATTCCTCACCAGTAATTCAGCTATGTTTCAGTAATCAGTTTGACTCCATCTTTCTTGATGTTCGAAATGCTTCTAATGAATTCAGTTGTGCCTTAAATCAATTAATTGATTCTGAATTTAGAGATTGTATATTTGATAATGAACAAAATAAAATTTTAAAGCAGCAATGCCATTACCTGTTATTGGCTGCACATTAAGGGCTAAGTTCTCTTATGACTCTGATTTTAGAGATTGTATATTTGATAACCGAGAAGAAATTCAATCTGGATCTAGGGATAAGAATTTGCTTCAGTAGGAGAGACACTACACGAAACACAATCTTACTGGACACATTGTTCAGGCTGAAGATATGTGGTGGTTAAAGAGAAAACAACAAGATCAGTGATCAGATAGTTCTATAACTGATGATCAGTTTTCTTCCTGGAACCTCTGTGAAAAAGGTGATACTCTTGGAAAGGAAAACAATGATCATCTGCCAGTGGAAGGAACAAGTGTCAATGGGCAAGATACATTTTCTGAAAGTGATACTCATTGTGGCACTACGCTAAATCCCACAAGAACTGTACAGATCGTAAAAGTAGGCTGAAGTCAAAGTGATTTGTCACCTGAAAATGCTGTGGATGTTGATCCAGCTGTAGGGAAATTTTGTCTCTTGGAAGCGGCAGACTCATCTATCACCCCGCCAGATGCTAATTTAATCATTGGAAATGAGGAACATGGCAAAACAAAAGATCATTGGCAATTACATCTTATAATGTAGTTGTAGCTGGAGGTACCAGTAAGTTAACAGTGTCAATAGTTTCCTAGCCCTTTCACAAATATTTTGAAATGACACTGATATTCATCCTGGAAATATATATTTGCTTCCTTGATTAACTAATCCATTTTTTTTTTTATGTTGGCTTTATTATCTCCTTTTCGCTTTCCTTTTCTTTTGGCTGGGATTTGTGCTTGTTCTAATTGAGTATCAAGATCTGTGCATCCGTACCGGCTCCTTGCATATTTGATTTTGAAACTGACTGTCTTTGTTTCTTTTCTTTTCTTTTCCCCTGAGAAGCATACTATCTTCCAGTTGTCATGGTTCTTGCATTTTGGAGTGAATGATGTTTTAGCTTTCTGCCTTTTCCTTTTGCAATTTCTCTTTTACATCATGCTTATAGAGCTGTAGTGTTATTTCTAAAGCATTGTTGTCTGTTTTATGTAAATTTGCTTTTTTATCAATAGAATATTGTCTGGTGAGCATATATTTCTATGTGTATAACCAACCCTTTGCCTATTAATGTATTGACATTAAATTTGTGAGCTGATGTGGTTACTAAAGTTTCTTTTCGTAAGTCTCTTTTGGATTAATATTATTTGTACCCTATGCTGAGTTTAGAGGAGGTTACAATTTGTTTCTGGGATTGGTTATGGACCCTAATATATTGATAGTCTAGCCATTCGACATAAATTCTGAGAAACAACTGGAGAAGTCATTAATTTTTTTTGCATTTAATTGATCACATATCAAATCAAGTCTCCTTGGTTTGATGTGTGATCAATTAATATTAAAGAAAGAAAAACTTCTCCAGAGGACATAACTTCTTTGATGTGTGATCAATCATCACAGTCAGTGCTTTGTTATCTGCAAATCATAGTGATCCAACTTTTTGAGTTGTCTTGTACTTATTCCTAATTAATTTGTTAGAATTAAAATAGAAAATAATAATTTTAGTCTTATTAAGTTGTCATACATTATGTTTAGTCTTATTAGAATCGGATTTCTTTTTAGAGTACTGTTGGTGTTCCTAGTTTGTTTTTATTTCTCTTTTGCTCCTATATAAGACATGTTCTATGTACTTATTATGATTCACATTTAATACAAGACTTTATTATCTCTAACAAAGTTAAATGAGTTGAAATTTAAAATTTTGGTGGTCTTGCTACACTTCTCTAAATTTTCATTGGTACACATGGAGTGCTCAAGTGGCTGGGCTGGGGTCTACTACTTGTCTCCACAATGAATTTACCTTCACAAGTGAATTAGTTTATGCTTGTATATTTGTATGGGGGTATGTCTCTTCACAAAAGCTGCATTAGATTTTGATAGCTGGTTTCTTCAGTAGGCCATAAGCTTACTAGGTGTCACAATAGCTGGAGTATTTTTGAGGGGTATCAAAGATACGCCTAGAAGAGTCTGCTAAAACAAGTCAACAGCAGTAGTTTATCTATGTTACGGAAAACATGGAAGATAAGAGGAAGTTAAAAATTTGAGTGGCTTTTAACCAACAAAAGGTTGGAATTGGTCAATGGTTTGTTTCTGAATGAAAATACAATTTTTTTGCCAGTGCAATAATGGCTCGGGGTGTTCACCGCTGTATCATGGTAGAAAACAGAACAATGAAATCTTAATGTTCCTCGTGTTGAGCGAATGGTGAATTGTCCACACTGTGCCTGTTCTGTTTGTATGAAGTTTCACCTGTAGCTGTTGAATTGTGAAAGTATTGCATCTTGTGGTGGATGTTTTATTGCTCTATGCTTTTGTAGCCTTTGCAGACAAATTCTAACTTGCTTTTTTTAACCTTAGTTTTGTTAGTTGATTGCAAGATTTTACATTAGCCATATCCCTTTATTCCAGGAAAGGATCCTAAGCAACTATGGGAAGAGACAATGAAGTTTGACCCAATAAGGCAACACAGACATTTTTGCCCCTGGATTGTGTCAACGAGCAGTGGATCACCTGGATGGCAACAAACTCTTTCTGCTTTACTTCGACATAGATAGCTTTGTCATTCTTCACCTGCAAATTCTCCTTCATCTTTCTCAATAACTAAGGTATATCCTTTAATTATAAATTCATGGCAGTGGTGTTGACTGAACGTGGAACAGGAATGAGATTCATCCTTGCTTTATTCAAATTATGTTAATTATAATGTAAGCCTGTACCAATATGGGTGAAGTTTACCAAGTTAAAACCTGCAGCAATGCTGTGATGGCTAATTTGTTTTCCTAATATTGTCATAGGAAAAGTATTTACATCTTGCTGTACTTAATTTGACAGGTGGATGATCCCATTGCCTCAGTTAGAAAGCTTTTCATGTCCCCGGTCCCAAAAAGAATGAAGCCCACTCCTCAGTCTAGCTGAAGTGTTGGCAAGCCAATCAGTTTTGCTGGGTGTCTACGAGTTTCCAAGAATGATGGCTGGGATGAGACTCCCTTAATCTCGTATCTGGTAGTATGATTACGAATTATGTCCATAAAGATTTATTTCTCTTTGCTCATATAGCAATTAAATTTAAAACCCATGAAAGTGTTATTTATACTGTTATAAGGACAAAAAGTTATAGCAAAAGCATCCCATTTTATTTAAATTTCTATAAGATCAAATATTCAAGGTTCCTTGCATTGTCAGACAATGAAATGAGGGTTTTTTTTTTTTTTCAAATAATGGCAATTGAATTTATTACTCACATGAAATTGTTCTCTCATTAAACAAAATCGAAAGAACAAGAAAGAGTTGCAAATTGTTGTCATTCCATCAGACCACAATTTGTGACCACCACCTTTGAATAGGGGCGGTTGAAGCCCCGTTCTGCCACAACAGCCCTTTTGTCTCCTATTAGCTTCGCGACCCTGGTCACCAAACGTAGAATTGTTATTTTTTCTCTGTGATTGCTTGGAAATCGTAAGCAGGCTAGTAGAAAAAAGGAATGGCTAACTGAAAGACAGAAACTGAGCAACCCTTCCTTGAACTTTGCAGAGACGATCCTTCAATCTCTTATAAATTAGAATATCTTTTAGCTTTGATATCAATAATTTGACTGGTGTACTAATATCCCCGAAAAAGAAGAAAATAAGACACTGGAACAAATAGTCAAGCTGTTTCTTAACCAGGAAGAAGACATGAGCAAATACTAACCTGAAATATGGAGAACCAGTATTCTCCTGCACAGTCTTAACTTGTCCAATCTTCTCAGCAACCTCCATTCCTTCCAGGACTCTTCCGACAACCAGAGCTGAAGCATCCAGCTCTGGGGAATCCTTTGTGGCAATCACAAACTCTGTTCCATTCGGGTCCTTGCCTACCTCCTCTTGGTCAATCTCCAACTTGCCTTTCCGGGCAACCAACTTCAGCTTCGGAGGTGGCTTCGAAGGGTCTCTCACTATAATGCCGACAGTTCCGGCCAAATTCTTAGTCCCAGGGCACTTTTCATTGTTTTTCTCCCATTCTTCTATGAGATTTTCAACTGCCAAATTGCTTCCTGTTCTCGTTGCTAGCTCAGCATCTACACCATAAGATCTCACCCCACCATGTTGCACATAATTTGGCATGATTTTTACAAACTCTTTTCTTCTGTAGCTAATCCCAGCAGTTCCACTAACAAGACTACTAAACCTAGCAGCTCCAGCTGGAGTACTGGCTGCATATAACCCAATGACAATGCGACCAGCAGGTTCTCCATCAATCGATATATCAAGAAATGCTCGCTTCCTGGGAACTTCATTGGCACATTTAGAACTACCATCATTCAAATTCTCTTGTACCTCAGTTTTGTTGTTGTCTGGCAATTCTTCTGCTCGTGCCTTGGACAGGTTGAATGGTTCCAGAACTGGACTCCCCAAAAGAAGAAGCAATGAAGAGTTGCTGCAAACTGTGAGCTCTCGACGTGATAATTTGCAGGTTTGTTTGAGGTTGGGGAGACATGGAGAAGTGAGGAAGTTCTGGAGTTGGGGGGGAATTGTTGGTGATGGTGATAGAGAAAGGATTCGTGGGGAAGAATTGAAGACTTTCTGGCTTTGTAACATTTCTAATCAAATACTGTTCTCTTGGTTGTCTCTCTCCACTGCTTTGAGAAACTTTTATGGGTTTTGCTGTCCAGAAACCTGTTTTCTGTTTCAAGTAAGAGGTTTTCAGGATAAGAATAAGATACAAAGCAAATCCATCCGTATGCTTGGAAATGTCTGATTTAATGGCACCAATTGCACATCGCCTATATGAAGTGTTCTTGTGGGTCAACTCCAGATTAGGAATCAAGGTCCTGGAATTTTGTATGGACCATAAATTTGTGAAATAAAGATTGAGAGACTCGGCCCATCATTTCATGCATTTCCGTCAAATTTTGCCTGCCAGGCCTTGAAATTTTCATTTTCTAAAATGATTAAATTTGTGAAATATTTTTTATTTAATTATTATACAATTATTAGTAAAGATATTATTATTATTTTTTAAAATTATTTTAAAAAAATTAATCAAATATTTTTTTCCCCCTAAAATGTAAACCGATACAAGTTCAATAATAATTTGTTCACCTCAAATTTATTCTACTAATTTATAAAAATTAAAAATTTACCTTTGCAACATACAAGTGTTGTTAGAAATATATATTTCATATTACATTTTTATTTACATTTTTGCCACGTGTAATAAGAAGAGAGTGAAGTTACAATATGTCGCCTCATCACTCCACTAGGGTTTAAGCCCCCCAAAATCACGAAAGCACAAAAGGACTGAAATAATCACGTTCATTTGGAATGGCAACTCTGACACGAACACTCCATCGTTCTCTTCTCTTAAACCCTAAAATCTCTTTGCTCTCTAAGCCCTTTTGCACAACCAACTTCTCCTCTTCTCATGACAACTCCGACTTGGATCAATCGGCTCTCAATTCTGACACCGAGTCAGTCCCTGACTCATCTTCAAATCAGAGTACGGATGAGCAACCACGGGTTTATGAACGGCAACTGGAGAACGGTCTCGATGTGGGTATTTACAAGGTAAACCTTTGCTCAAACAACGAACCCTTTGGTCCTCTTTTTCCCCGGATGTGTCTGTAGTTTTTGTTTTCTGGTGCTTTAAGCAATAAATTAGTCCTGTAACTTTGTAAATTGTGCTGGACTTTCCCGTATATCGAAGAAACGGAGAAATTTAGTCGGCATTTGACGCATTTTATGGGGGGTTTTGTTTCAGGCAATATTGGTAGGGCAGGTGGGGCAGAAACCTTTGCAGAAGAATTTGAAGAATGGGAGGACTGTGACACTGTTCTCTCTGGGAACAGGTGGGATTCGTAACAACAGGAGGCCATTGGACAATGAGGATCCAAGGGAGTATGCAAATCGCTGTGCGGTACAGTGGCATCGGGTTTCAGTTTACCCAGAGAGGTTGGGTGGGCTTGTCATGAAGCATGTTGTTCCTGGGTGAGATTTCCTATCAAGTATGTTTGAATGTGTGACATGATCCAATTGCGAATGAACTTATTTAGATTGTAAATGATGATCCTTTTCGTATAACTACAATCCATTTCCATATTAGGCCATTTCCATATTAGGTGTTGAATATTAGCCTTCTGTAGGAAACCTTATTTTATTGGTAAACAATAAAAGAATGAAACAAATTATGCATGAGTAATCTTTTGATATCTGTCTTAGCAGTAAATCATATCCTGAGGTAGATAAGCGTGCAGCTATTTGGTATCAAATAAAAAATGAAGAACAATCACAGGCGAAATTGGTTATACGTAGTAGTATTAGTTATTGCATTATATTCTGTAACAGCAAGATAATGCCATATATTGGTGAACTTGTGAACAGATGCAAAATTTATTTTTGGCCCCTGGCAGGGGTTGATAATGTACCAGAAAAATTTACTTATTGTAGTTGGAACAAGTAAATGTACAAGAAAAAATTGCTTATTGCAGTTGGAACAAATACTCGCTTTATGAGGTGAACAGAAAATTCTGAAAAGCAAGCATGCATTCCTCCTGTAATTAAGAATCGCTTTACTATGCCATTATTCAAAATTTATTACTTTAACTTTCAAGTTAAGCACATTTGCTTTTCTGAAGTGCAGAAATTATCTGAGTAGAAAATTCATTTGGTGGGGAAAACTTAATTGTACATTATTTCTAACTTACATGTCAATTTTTTTTTTTTTTTTGTTATACTTTTATGGGATATCAACTTCAATGTTACAGAACATTTTTCCATTTTTGTTGTTGGATTATAACTTCTGAGGGTTTTCTTGATTGGTTTGATTGTTTGTTT
This sequence comes from Khaya senegalensis, assembly GCA_032402905.1. Taxonomy (NCBI): domain Eukaryota; kingdom Viridiplantae; phylum Streptophyta; class Magnoliopsida; order Sapindales; family Meliaceae; genus Khaya; species Khaya senegalensis. The sequence goes on along the minus strand of CP135557.1, from coordinate 2,483,572 downwards.
TGAACATAGCTTGGTTCTTTCGGATTTGTATTTTGGTTGCATCTGACTTCAGGTGCAGGTCATTGACATTCTGATTTCAGTTGTGATACTGTATTCTTATGTTTTCTGCAGATCAATTTTATATTTAGAAGGAAATTTGGAGCAAAAGATTTTCAATGATCCAATAACAGGTCTTGTCCGGCGTTTGAGGGAAATTGCTATACGTCGCACTGGTACTTACACTACTTTCTTTGATTGTGTTCCTTAGCACAAAAAAGAGAAGGAAAATTTATTAGTTTCCATTGTTTATATAAATTGCTCAAGGATGAAAAAGGTAAAAGGGAAAGATAAAATCATCTGACCTCATATATATTGGATTCATTTTTGTTGAATATTTGTTAGAGTTATCGTAAATATTATTTGCTGTGATTTATAGGTATTTAAGTTTAATTGATGGGTTTAGTTATGAGTGCTAAAAGTATATTTTCAGTTAAAAGGGATACGCCACTTCTAATGCATATATATCCCAACTTGACATAATGCAATTCTGATAGCATTGCCTCATTGTGATACTTTGGTAGCAATCCCTGCCTTGTTTTGAACCATGTGCAACCTGCATTTAACATTTTAAACAATTTGTTTTATGCCATTGTCTTGTGTTATCTGACAGGATGTAATTTTCTCACCTGCATAGACTTGCTTACCAGTTTTGTTTTATTTTTTTACCATTGAGATTTGGTTTTCATCTTTTTTTTTTTTGTTCCAAAACAGCATGCTTATTAGAATGAAAGGTATAATTAAACACTGTGTGATGATAGTAAAGAAAGCAGAAAGAGTGATAAAACAAAATATTAAGGCATAAAAGCATAGAATAGAGGGGAATGTAGGCATAAAGGGTATAATTAAATACTGTCAGTTGTGTAAGATGCTGAAGGCTTACTAGTTGATAGAGAACTGCAATGTTTTCATCATGCAGAGTTTCTCCATAATCTTTAACAGACTTTTTCCTGATGCGAATTTTTCAGGTCGGCTTGTTTTCTTGGGAAAAGGTGATGCACAGCCACCATCTCCGTCAGAGGTTAGAGGTGTTGGCTATTACTGAAAGCGTTGCTTGAAGTGTGAACAGCTGAAATTTCATTAAACATGAATCTGATTTTTACTGCTGTAATTATATTCCATTGCTTTCAGGTAGTTGTGATATATGCAAAACTTTAGTCCTACTACAAGAAAACTTTGAGCGAAAGATTGAATTTGTGTGCTAATGATTTTATGTTTCACCTCTATCACTTCTTTTTTCAGTTAAACATTCATTTTTTTATAATTACTCTTAGAGCAAAATAATGACACAATAGCAATAACGTAATTCATGACCAGTTAAAAATGGGTTGAATTTTCATTTCATGATCTCGAAAAGAGACAGATCACATGAGTTGGTTTGATAATAAAGGGGCTGTGCTATTTATCTTTTCAGTGATTGCAATTTATGGCAAATTAATTGTTGCGAAAATCAAGTGGCATTGATTGAATGGTCAAAATTGGTTTGCTACATCAAATCCAAATTCAAAATTATGATGATTAATGTCATGTTCTGTGTACAAGAATGTATTTGACAGAGACATTGCATTCTTTTTTTGGTATCTGTATTATCCAAACTATGTTGCAAAAAATGAATATCCTTGGTTTGTAATAACTCCGGTACATAAGCATGTGTTTTTATATTTCTACAATTTTCTAAATTGGTTTGTTATAATTTTAAACTTTATCATTTTCTTTTTATACTTTCCGGATTCTCAATATATGGATGGAATTGCATTAACCTAATTTTTGGATTGATGACACTAATTTTATAAATAGGTGGAGTTATCTTAACTTATAATAATGATATTAATTTTAAAAATGTTGATACATACAAATTTAATAGTTAAAATTTTAGTCAATAAATAGTGTTTAATATTGTTGAAGTATTAGTATCTAATCTTGAATTACATGCACCAATGACCCCAAATCAATCTATCAATTTAAGTTAATTTTTTTTCAAAAAAAAATTAAGTTAAGACAACTCCACTCTCTCTCTCTCTCTCTCTCTATATGTATATATATGTATGTATATAATTGTATGGTATATACATATGTACCATAATCTTACGTGACATTATCTTCACCTACCCATTTTACTACAAAATTATTAAGTGTCAGGAATTTGGTAGAAGAAATTCTGGATATGATTATTCAATACTTATTTCAAGCTATAAAAATTCTTTTGAGTAGTGCTATTTATTGTTAACTGGATTTTTGCTTGCCAATTGTCAACGGTTCAGCTCTTTTTGTCCTCTATTTTTGCTATTCTCAGTCCTCAATATGATCCTCCTCAATCTTCCTTTCAAAACCACTAATATCAAATCATGTCTACGATAATCCTTTGGTATTTAAGTCATAGTCATATTTAAACTGAGAAAATAAAATTGGCAAAAAGTATAAACATGTTACCAATTTTATTATCCATTATTCTAAATGAAATTTGTTTTTTTTTTTATAAATTTTAATAGATAATTATTTTAATTAATAGTCAATTATCTTATATTTAATAAATAAGTATTTATTTTTAATTAAAGAGTAATTATTAATTAGTTATGTTTATTATTTATTCGTTGTCACTGGTTATTACTCATGAAATATCATTCTTGGATTGTGTTCTCGGTATAAATTAGATGAAATCGAGACATATGTGATGTTAACATACAGAGAATATGGAACTAAAGATAGTTTCTGTCTTGGTACTTTGATTCTTAGATGTAGCCCCAATACTATTCAACACCTATCTTTCAAAACTTGAGTTCTTTATTTACTCTATTAAAACAAAATTAAAAATTCTCATATTATACCATATTAATTACAAAAATATATTTTATCCTCCTTTTGCATAAATTATTGTTGTTGTTGTTCAAACTTCATTATTAATTCAAAACCCAAGTCAATAGTACTATTATTTTCTTGTTTAATTTAATTTAATAAAAAAATAAATAAAAAATATCCTTAAAAACCAACTTTTAGATTTTAATATTTAATTTACTTTGACAAATATGCGTAAAATTAATTTTTTATTTAATTTAATTTAAACTGTTAGTAGTATTAAAAATTAAGACAATTTTTTATTCTTAACCCTTCTAAAATATATCGTTTTAATTTTGTGTAATAATATGAATATGTATAATAAATTATTACTTAATTTATATATATTATTAAATTAAATTTAATTAAATTTTAAAGAATAATTTTTAAAAAAAATTTTAAATTTTTAAGAAGGTATATAAAAAATATTACTTACATATAAGATTTATACATATCAATTATTTTAATTATTTTAGTTAATTAATTAATAATTAGATCTAATGACATTATTATTGAAAAAATTATCTATTAATTTTTTAAAAAATTTATTTTATCTATAATTTCACTAAATCTTTGTAAAAGGCATGTAAAAAATATTTTTTTTATAAATAAATAAAGGTGCTTTATAAGGGATCCAATAGCATCATACTTATTCATGGGAACGATGAATTCATAAGTAATTTGATATCATTCCCCTACTTTGAACTCCTCGCCAAACCTCTCTACTACTAAATGTACTCCCTTTAAAATCACTGTACTTTGATAACAACCTAAAATGCTTTGACCATTCATTTTTGGCCTTTTCCATTTGCTGCTGCAACTTCATTAATATATATATTTATATATATTTGTTAAATAAATAAAAAAAAAAAAAATGAAGAATCCACTCAGAAGATGCACAAAATAAAAGGCCATAAAAAACGACAACTAAAAACAACAGAAATAACGACGGCACCTCCAGACCACAACCACTTCCCCCGTCCCTTCCTTTCTCTCTCGTCATCCCAAAATTAATTAATTAATTAATTAATCAATTAAATTAAATTAAAACGATAGGATAAAATACGACACGACAGCCGACGATACGTATAGCTATTTTTAATCACGAAATGACAGCCGTAAACGTGGGGTCAGCTGATGACGAGCTTCAATGCTTTCTTACTCTTCCCTCAGCCAACGAGGAGCTGACACTTGGCAGTCATCAAGCGCCATTTCTGGTGATGCGAGACGATTAGAAATGTCGTGCGATTGATACGAAAAATTGAACATGATTAGGACGTGTAAAGTATATATATATAATTTATTAAAAATAAGTTTTTATTTATTTATTTGATATTAAAATTATTTGAGATTTATTATTACATGATTGAAAGTTGCAATTTAGTCAATTTATTATTGTTTGTCGGGGCAGGGCTATTACATTAGTTGTGTCTTGTATATTTTATTTTTATTTTTATTTTCATATAATTTATAATATTTTATTATGATTTTTGAATTCTATCTTAATATTTTAATAATTATAATAAAAAAAATTAAAAATTACAAAGAATAGAGACGAATTTGGTTTAAAATTAATAATCAATTAAATACGTTAAATAAGTCAAAATGATTGTATTAAATTAAAAAAAATTAAAATTAATAAATAAAATCATTTTATTTGAATTAGATTAATCACACGGGGAATATATCAAGTATGCATATACCTTTGAATTAGTGTGTGAGTATGCACACGCTATACAAACCAAACAATCATGTTAACACTCGCAAGAAAATTATAATCACCAAGTTGTGAGGTGGTTCATGCCATATTTAAGTTGCCCAGTCCAATGCAATTTCTGTGTACAGAAAAATAGCAAGCTTAGAACTTTCATGGCAGTTTATTTCCAAGACTTCACAAAAAGCAAACACGAGACAGACAACTAGCGACACAACTAGTAATAATATTTGTATTATGAGCTCTCTGACACAAACCCATCACATAAAACTGAGATTCTAGAGAGGGATCGGCTGAGAAATTAATGGATGTGAATAAAATAGTGGTGGTGGTAGAAGATGTAGACGCAGCAAGAACAGCTCTCTTGTGGGCTCTTCACAATCTTCTTCGTTATGGAGATATCATCATTCTGCTTCATGTTTTCCCACCGCTGAAATCAAGAAACAAGGAGAAAATCAGGCTGCATCGGTTGAAAGGATATCAGTTAGCTCTTTCCTTCAAAGACATATGCAACAATTTCTTTAACGTGAGTACTTTTGTATGTAAAATTACGAAATTTGTGCGGTTTTGAGATGTTTTCTGCTACTGATATTACGTTTATGAATTGTACGTATAGATACGATAATCAAGAGAATTGTGTTACAGACAAATGTTGAGATTATTGTCACGGAAGGCGATCAGGAAGGCGCCAGAATTGCGGGTCTGGTGCGGGATATTGGTGCTTCTGCCCTTGTTGTTGGTCTCCATGATCAAAGCTTTCTTTACAAGTGAGTTAATAATCGTTTACTTTGTAATTTTACTTATTTCTAAATAATAATTTGTTCATTGAATCTGTTTAAACTTGAACAAGAAATTTATACGAACAAACAAAATCGTGTTCACAATGTGTTTGATAATTTTCGTTAACGCTTTTGATGCCTAAAAAGGGACTTTTAAGCGTTTTGTGATTTGATACTGTGAGCTTCCTAGAAAGTACAAACGAAAAGGCAAATAGCTAGTCAACTCTCTTAGGGGTCTTGGGAGCTGAGTTATTTTTTTTTAAAAAAAAATCTAAATGCAAACCAAAATTTTGAAACTATTTCAGCAATTTCAGTCGAATCAACCACAAAACGCGAGTTTCAGTCATTCAAACAATGTCCTGAAACTCTGTAGCTGCAGCCAAGATAGTGCAGAAGGCAGAAAAGTTTTCTGGGGTTGGTTTGAGAAATGGTCTCTGGCAGATATCATTTTGGTGTCTGACTGATTGAATGAATCTCAGGAAGCTGTAGGCTCTGTACTGAACCGAAGTGTCCTGAGCCATGTGGTTGGAAATCACTAGTTTTCTTAGGTGATGCCCTGTTTTTTTAATGTCCCATTTGAGAATCGAAACTCCAATAACAATTTCGTTGCCGATGCAATGCATTCAACAAATCAGCAAGAAGACCCTTTTAGAAAATGGTTGCCATAAGAGGTCCAATGCAATGGCAGAAGTTCTTATCCATGAATTATGCAGAAATGAAAAGCAACGTTAGTTCTTGTGAAGTTTGTACTGTAACCAAGTAGAGAAATTATTTATAGAAGTCAGTAAATATAACTCAAATTAGTGTTTATTTTGCATTTTGCATGTGAATGTGATTTGTAGGTTGGATTTGGCCCACGGCAATATAGCAAGGAACTTTAATTGCAGAGTACTTGCCATCAAACAACCTGCAGCATCAACAACACAAAAGAGGATCCGGACCAGTGCAGCAACAACACCAGACAGTTCAACTAACATGGACTTTTCACAGATCGAGATTGCTGGATTAAAGTAAGATTCCTACTTTCAATTTCTTAATATCATTATTTACCTGCTCCCTTGATTAAGTTTTCGGGTTACTTGCAAATTAAAAAGTCTTGTTTCCTCATCAACCCAAATCCCTTCTGCGACAAGAATCTAAAAACTTTACTTGTTTGATTATCCTAGCAAAAAGTAAAGAGAAGTGTCCCATGCATGAGGGAAATAGATTAGAAGTTTGAAAATGTTTTCTAATTGGCCTTTAACATCTAATAAAAGCCATTAATGCATTGCAGAGTCCCTGATATTCCTCCACCAAAAATTCCATACCGAATCTGCCCAAACCCTTCAGCAATAATTTGGAGATCAAGGAAATCTAGAAGAAAAGGGAGTTCTTGAAAGGTGGTTGGTTCACTTTTAAGCTAAATTATATACCAAAGGCGTGTTGAAAGTAGGACTGATCGAGCTCATTTTCACTACAAGAAGATGTTTAGGCATTCGGGTTTTCTCTTGAAAAAAAATTTAAACTTGTTTCACACCACACACTTACATTTACAGAAGAATAGTGGAATTGACATCCTATAGTTGTTTGTGCTTACAAATTTCTGATTTGTGAACACGATTTGATTATTGCCATTGTAGTTGTACACAAACTGAGAATGAGACAGTATTTATCTTTCTTTTCTTCCTCCTATATGCAACCAAAATTTTGGCTTCAAATCCTTCTTGAGGACCATCTTTCAACTCTGGTGCATTATCAACCAAACCCATGATACTGAATTGAACTGCAGCTTATGTCAGGATTTTGCCTGCTATTTTCTGCTTGTCATCTGAAGATCCTCTTGCTCCAATTTCGAAGCTCACCTTTTAGCAATGGAGAAGAGAAACCAATTATCTAATTCTAATGCTAGGTTTTGCACCGCCAGATGCCTGCCCCCAAGTCTGCTCTGGGCCATAACTTACAATTTATGTTTGATGCCTTAATTATTCTTACTGGATTAATTGAATATTTTTAATATTAACACATTAAAAATTTTAAAATTTGTTCCAACTAAAGAAAATAATAAAAGAGTGTATGGAGTTTAAACCCATTCACATAAAATTAGAAAGTAATTTAAATTATTTAATAAAATAAAAAGTAGTATGTATAAATAAATAAATAAAATTATATGAAATTATATTAAATTTAAGGAGTATTTATAAATAAATAAAATATTTATAAATATTAACATATAACTCTTTTGAAATTTAATTCATTATATTTAATTGTCGCTTGAACTATAATTTAAAGTAAAATTTGTATAATAAAAAGATTTACACGAGTTATAATTAATTTAGTCATAATTATTTTTAATACTATAAATAGATTTGATTTTTAATTTTGTTGTTTTTATAAATAAAAATTTTAATTATATTAGTCATATAAAGTTATTCTTTAAGACAAATATAATATTTTTATACCAATATTTATTAATTAAAATATAAAATTTTTATTTGGTTCATTTTTTTTATTTATTTACAAGGAACTTAAAATTTTAAAAAATAACCATACTAATTTAAACTAGAACGTTTAATTTTTTAAAAATAGTGAAGGGAGGGAGCGCCGGATCGAGTAAATTGAAGTCGGAGCCAAACCGAAGCTAGCGGGTTTCTTGGGCTCAACAAACTAAAACTAACCGTTTCCTTAGTTAGCCGCCACTAGCCCACTTTAGCTGTTAGCCCACCACCAGTTTACTACAATATATAAATAAATAAAAACCAAGCTTGGCTCACTTATTCAGTCTTGATTCAACGCCTGAGACTGAGTTGCTCGTCCGCAGCCACTAACTCACTCTCGTTTGATTCCAATTATTCGACACGAACCAGCCGAGCCACTCTCTCTATTCCTTTCTCTGTTAAAGCCGTTGAAACAAACTGCTTCAGATCCGGCTCTGTAAAGTAAAAGCTGATCTCTCTCTCTGTCTCTCTATTGTTTTTCTCTCGTTCTTTCTCTCTCTCTCTCTCTGTCTTTCGCTCGGCTCAGATCCGGCTTAGATCCAGCTTCGATCTCTCTTCACTCCCTCTTGCAGCTTCCGTCTCCCTCCATTTCTCTCTTTCTAAATTTAACAAAACTCTTCTCACTCTCTCCCATCTACGGCGTCGTTCCGGGGGTTTCCTTTTCTTTTTCTTTGCTTGTTCAGTTCTAATGTCTAGAGGTAGAAGAAAGAAAGTCAGTGATCGGTTTTATGATCAGTGACTGTCACTATCTTCTAACCTTAAAATAGCAAAATAATAATATTTTTATCAATTAAGATTCTTACGGTTTCTAATTAAAGTGCGAAATATATTGAAGGATCAGCTGCAGTTGTCTCATGAATTTCGGGGTATGCAGCGATTCTAAGTCTTTGTTTGTCTGAAAATGTTACTTTTAGTTCATGCTTCTGTCTTCTTTCTAGTTCTTGTAATAATTTTTATTTTTGGATTTTTAGACAGGAGCAGTGAGTGGAAAAGCTGGGAACTCGATGGATTGGGGCGTAAACAATGCTTATAAAACAACTTATAAAGGTACTGTGACTCATATTTTCTTAGCTCTTTTTCCATTCGTCATAGAAAGCCTATGATATTCTAGTGCAAAGTTCAATGGCAGTTATAGTCAGTAGTTATTAGTTGTGACATGCTTCTTTGCCTTCTTCTGTGCACTTTTGTTACATCTATGAGCATATGAACTCATGATTTGTCAAATAAGAGTGAAATTTGAAAAAAGATTATAAAAGGGGAGAGATTTAGAATTTTCGGTCCAGAAGTATGAATTGGAGGTCTTGAGAAGGGTCAAGCAGCAACCTTCATCATCGGTGGGTACTAGCGTAAGATAGGAGCTTATGCAGATTATGCGATTTTTAATCCGGACTTGTTTGCAATAGGGATATTTGGGTAGGACATGATGTTAAATGGAGAAATTATAAAAGCATCTATAAACAGTAATAGTTGGATTCATCTGGCATTGTTACTCTATAGAAGTATCAGCTAACAATACTTGTTTCGTTACGAACTTCTATTTTGATTTGGTATATTGCATTATTTTCTGAAATTAGGTAAACGATTGTCCCTGGCTTAGATAAGTTCAATTCCTTTGTATATTATACTTACTAGAGGTGTCTAATGAAATCTCGATTAGACGTTAAGAAAAAGAATGAAAACTATTCCGGTTTTGAATTCTTGGAAAATATAATTATTGAAAGTAGTTTTTTTCTTATGGTATGTGATGGAAGCAAATCATTGTATGCAGTTTTCTTCTTCTATTTTTTCTTATGTGGATATTGAGGTGTCAGTTGCCTTGTTGTGAATAGACAAAGTTAATCTAGTTTTAACTATTAATCTACAATTCTTTTTCTATTGTTGCTTGTAGGAGTGGATGTGGAACCCAAACACATAATGGATATGACACTAATTCCAACCATTGATCCAATCAATATTGGACTGGGTTCTTCAGAAAAAGGAAATGCTGTCCCTTCAACAAAACCAAGAAAGAAGACAATGACATCAGTTTATCTGAAGTTTTTTGAGACTGCTCCTGATGGAAAAAGTCGGAGATGCAAGTTTTGCGGCCAAAGCTATTCCATTGCAACAGCCACAGGTAAGTTTCTTGTCTTTGCTTATGTTGTCTATTTATTTTCTCTTGCACAATGAAACAAATTTGTCAAACTGTCTATTTATAATCACATATTCTCGAGGAGTTTGAAGTGTTCTGTGGAAGTGATATCACATGCATCAAAGTTCATTTGCAATTGAGATGTCATTACTTTCTTCTCTTTTACAGCATTGTTTAGACTGTGAGGACTCTACGCAATTCTCATGTATCTAATACTTTCTGTTTTGTGTAAGGTAATTTGGGTAGACACTTGACTAATCGGCATCCAGGATATGATAAGGCAGGGGATGCTACCACCAGTACGGCACCACAGCCTGTTGCTGTAGTTAAGAGATCTCAACCTCAAGGTAAAGCATCCCAAGTGGATTATGATCATCTAAACTGGTTGCTCATCAAGTGGCTGATTTTAGCTTCTCTTCCTCCTTCAACATTGGAGGAAAAGTGGTTAGTAAACTCCTTTAGATTTCTAAATCCATCGATACAACTTTGGCCGGGTGAGAAGTACAAAGCAGTGTTTCGTGAAGTTTTTAGGAGCATGCAGGAGGATGTGAGGTCATCTTTGGAACAGGTTTCTTCTAAAGTCTCAGTCACTCTAGATTTCTGGACTTCGTATGAGCACTTTTTTTATATGAGTGTCACATGTCAATGGATTGATGAAAGCTGGACCTTTAAGAAGGTGCTTCTTGATATATGTCACATACCTTACCCTTGTGGAGATTCCGAGATCTATCACTCCCTAGTAAAGGTTCTTAAGATGTACAATATCGAGAACAGAGTTCTGTCCTGCACCCATGATAACAGTCAAAATGCCATCCATGCATGCCATACTATAAAAGAAAAGTTTGATGGTCAGAAAGCTGGACCCTTCTGCTATATCCCCTGTGCAGCTCGTACTCTAAACTTGATCATAGACGATGGGTTAAGAACCACAAAACCAGTAATCTGTAGAATCAGGGAGTTTGCACTAGAGTTAAATGAATGTTCAGACTTATCGGATGACTTTGTTCAGTTTTCAACGGCTTATCAAGAAGGCAGTTGGAAATTTCCACTTGACACATCAGCACGATGGAGTGGCAATTACCAAATGCTTGATATAGTGCACAAGGTACCTTTGCTTTCCTCTAAGACTACTGCTTAAGATACAAGAAAATTATTTATACTCTGCGTCTTTGCACCCCAGATGTTATTTAGTGACTAACAATGGCTTGCAATTGCAGGCTGGTAAGACCATTGAAGCTGTTATCAGGAAGCATGAGGAAACATTAGGCAGCAGGATGAAGCTAAGCTCTGCAGAGAAGAATGCAGTCAGTATTGTGCATGGATACTTAGAACCCTTCTATAAGACAACTAATAACATGTGTGCAAACAGAATGCCCACAATTGGGCTGATTCTCTTCTTCATGGATCACATTTCTGAGATGATTACTGTATGTAGAGAATCCCGCCATAGCCCAGACTGGCTAAAGAACGCAGCTGAAGACATGGCCAAGAAGGCCAGGAGTTATAGCAACCAGGTTTGCAACATATTTACCTACATGACAGCCATTCTCGATCCCCGGATCAAAAGTGAACTTATTCCTGAGAACCTCAATTCAGATAACTATCTAGAAGAAGCAAGAGCCCATTTTATGAGAAATTATTCTACCACCCACTTCTCATCCATGACAAGTGGATATGGTGCTCACGAAATTGAAGATGGAGGTAGTGTTTCTTTTGCAGAGGAAATTGCACGGAAGAAACGAAGGGGAAGCATAACCAGTGCTACAGATGAGCTCACTCAGTATCTCTCGGAGCCTCCAGCTCCAATACCAACGGATGTTCTGGAGTGGTGGAAGGTGAACAGCACCCGATACCCTCGGTTGTCTGTGATGGCCCGAGATTTCCTGGCTGTGCAGGCAACTTCAGTGTCTTCTGAAGAACTATTTTGCAATAAAGGTGATGAGATTGATAAGCAACGGTTTTGTATGCCACATGATAGCACGCAAGCTATCCTTTGCATCAAGTCATGGACCCAGGGAGGAATCAAGTTTAAGTATAGATCAACTGAGATAGACTATGAGAGATTGATGGAATTGGCAGCTGCTGCTGTAGCAGATAACAGTGTTCCCAGTTCTGACAAGAAACCAAAATGACAATAGAGATACAACTTTGAAGTATGACTTACAGAAGATGTAAATTTGTAAGGTAAGCAAAGGGACTTTGCTGCCACTAATTTAGGTCACTTCCCGAGTAGTCTGCTTGTAATTTACTGTTCAACTGTCATTGTTGTATGTAAGAGATGAAAATTATGCATTAGATGTACAGTTAATGATGATGAGAATGTTAACCAGAGACGGAAGACAAGAATTTAGTGTCGTCATGATCAATATTATCAACATCTCACTTGGGAAAACTTGCTAAATCTTTAGGTCCTGATTTTCTGCTTCCTTCCGCATTCGTTTTAATTTAAATGGCTGCATTCCTGCTGCTTTTGCCTCTGGCCTTCGCAGAAAATGCCATCAATTGTTATAATTTGGTTGGATGAAATTAAGATCTCGTTAAGTGTTAGGAAACAAATGTACTTTTCACTTGTCTGCACATCAGCTGGATTTTGTTCTGTTCTGAGAAGTAGAACAACGATCGATGTCCAATTGGATGTGGTTATTCCATGTAACTATGTATTTCTGCTTCAACCACAGCTAAACTCTCTCTTTTAAGGAAAACAATGTAACATATGACCGACCAAAACTTTTTCCAAATAGGTTAAATTAAATAAAACCAACATTATTAGACAAACAATATATACATTTAATATATATAGAAGCTAATTTGACAATACAAAATCAACATTTATGCATTATGAATTGCTAAGATTGGTTTCCAATTCTATGGGTTGAAGAATCTAATTACAGAAACTGGAGCATGAATAGCTCTTTTATCCAAGACTGTCACCACGATGTATATATATATATATATATATATCAACAAGGGCTCTCTTCGGTGCTCGCGCACAATGACAGGCACACTTGGAGGCGGGATCTGCAAATGAGGAGAACAAGAACACTATGAAACTAAGAAATATAGAAATCTCAATTATCTATAACGCTTTGTAAAACCTATCACCATAGTCAGAGCATGTATATAGGGGGAAAAAGGGAATGTCACAAACTGAAAATAGAATTACAGATGACAGGTCAGATTGATAATTCAGCCAGAAAATCCTGTATTCTTTCGCATATCTCCCATGAACTCTGGCTTATCTCTTTACAGTATTTGAAAATTATTAACAAATATGCACCTCAAAGCATTACATAGGTCAGTCAACTCGATACTGCCACAAAGAACAATTTGTGGTAATGAAAAATCAGTTGTGACTTGACAAAGCACCTGAAGCTTAAATTTAACAAAAACTTATATGGTAGGAAAAAGCTAAAATGAACTATAGTGAAGTCATCATAAAATCCACACGTACACTCGCTATTTATATTCAGCCCTTCAGTAACCAAAAATATAATCATTTACTAATTAATTTTAAAAATCCGTGCACAAATTGTGATCATTAGGCACACATATAGAAGAGACATTATACATTCCGTAGCATGCTCCTCATAAATAAAGAGTAAAAATGAAAATATTTTTAGCATGACTTACCATGCCATGATCAGTGATAATCATAGAGATATAATCTGAAGGAGTAGCATCATGCCCAGAAAAGAGAATTCAGAATCACCACATAAAGGATATATCTTTCTTTTTCCTTCTATGTGATAAAACAACTACAACCTTACGTTAGATTCAGAAATTGGAGATTTTCCTTATTCAGCCAATCATCCAGATGATTCACATTGGGTCTTCCGGGTACATTTGCAATAGCATTTGGATCACCTGCAAGCAACTTGAAAATGCATTACACTTAAAGCAAATGGTTATGTAAATAGCCTCAAAATCAAAAAGAGCAAACATACCTAGTTCATTTGAGCAGATGGAATCAAGCTGTACCCTTTCATGAAATTTGTATGTCTCGCAGCAGATTAGCACTGGGACTTGAAAAACATGAGCAACCATAGCATCACATGCAGTCCCAACCCTTGAATATACAGTTCCATTAGACAATACAGAGGAAGCCCCCAGAAAAACTTGTGTCACTTCATGCGTAATGTAAGGAACAGCATTTATATGAGTATATGTACAACTCAATCCCTTTGCCACCAGCCTGCAAAGTAATGCTTGCCCTTCAAGCCCTGGACATGAGTCCACCACTACAACACGGCACAGTTCTGAAGCTCATGAGCATATAACAGAATCATCTCAACAACACAAAGACAATCCATAAGTGAGAAGAACATCCCCATCCCTAATCTTTGTAGCTGCATGTCTAGCTATCACCTTGACAGTCAGTATTATCTTCTCATTGATGAAACGATCAATATCTTTACAAAGGGTGGCTTTTGCTTCTGATTCAATAAGAGTCAAAGGTAACTTGGCAATACAACTTTTCAGAAACCTGATAGCGTTTCCCATGCTGATAGAAAGTGGCCGGCATTCATTAAAAAATGAAGCATAACTACTGATTTTCACTGTTAAATCTCCAACAAGAATTTTTTCTAGTGGTGTAGAGTAATCTTTAATGGCTTCCTGAAATGCCTAAAGCATCCTGATATATCTCCTGCCAAAGACTGCAGTCCAACCTGACAGTTTTATAGATATGTCGATAAGCAAGCTAGATAGTTCATTTATCATATTAATTCATAATGTGCTCCGGCACTAAGGGTATTTTAACTTCTTCGAATAAGTAAAAAATTAGAACCATTCTACATTATATTTACCACCATATCCTAATTCAGTTCTCTAAATACGTTAGAACCCAATTAATCTCATTTTCATGTCAAGTTGAAACACTTTCATATATTAGATCAGCCTAAACAAAATTTGACATTGTCAAGATTAGATTCACAAAAATGAGACTGGCAACAGATGTCACATGGCCAACAAAGCAATATAGTAATAAACAACGGGCAGAAAACTCTAATGTTCCTCAAATTGTATATTTTCATTTCATATTAAGATTCCCAAGTTGAAAAAAAACATTCATAACAAGGCAATTTGAAATGAAAACGAAAAATGGGCAAAATGAGGTTCAATTGTGACTGAAAAAGGGTCATCCCAAATTTGCACTAGGGATGTGTCAAAGCTTCTACATCATGTGCCAATATACAATTAACTACAACCTATGCAGGACACCTTAAGCATGACGAGAACACTTTTGAGTATAATGAAGAAAGATAATCAAGGTATAACCAAAGAAATATTAATCTAATCATATAAAGTGCACACTTCTCATGCCAGTAATAACCATGTTACAGTTTAGCACTTCATCGCTTGCAAGCTATGATTAAGCAATGAATTAATCGAAGGTGATAGGTATTACCTTGTTAATAGCATGATGCATTGGATGAAGTTGGAAATTTTTTGATTCAAGATCAGGAAGCTGTGTTCCATGTTCACACTGAGGAAGATGCCGAAATAACTCAACTCTGTTTCTAGCTTCAGTTTGATTGACCACTGCATGCTTTTTTGACTTGCTTACTCGACCCTCATCATCAAACTGCATGCATGGAGGAGGGACATCTCTCTTCCTTTCTTTCTCACATGGATGATTGCCTCCTCTCCTATCAGAACCTGCAACTGAAACTGCAACTGGAGGATCTCCTTTGTTTTGTGAAGGCTGCTTCAAAGACATACCAGGAGCTGCTTCCTTAGATTCAGCAGCAGATCTATTTCCTTCAGCCATAAGAACACCATGGATAAGGAATATGCAAAACATGAATATAACAAATGAGAATAAGCCTCTAAAACATAAATAAAACAAATCCAGATACATGATGCATTAGTAGTGTATATTGCTCTAAACAATTTTAAGCCATAATTGACAAGGACTGCCTAAAATTTGCCATCCTTATATTATATGACAAAAAGTAAGAATATAAAAATATTATGGAGGAACAGTTCCCAGGCTATGCCTGAGCATTACTTTGGCTTAAATGAGAACAACAACTTATTGGGTTTGCAATTTCAACTTTTATTTGCTTTTCCAATTAGGAAATACAAAAGCATTACTTAATTTTTTGTTTTGGAACCAAGGTAAAAGAATGCAATTGTGCATCAAACATAGTAGGTCAATTTCACAAAATATATGAATAAATCAGTAAACAGGCCCTTAAAAGAGAATTCTTCAGATAACAAGCCAGTAAGGGGATGTAAGCAACAGAGGAACAAAATTGTCTGAGCAACTGACTGAACAATTTAAGAATGAAAACTATGCTGATAGGATATGTTTTGTATGTTTCAGAAAATGAGAAAGTAATGGTTAGTCATCAAAACATGTTTTTAGAAATGGTTCAAAACAACAAAATGTTGTTTCAACTGTTAGTTATAATTTTGCAAACAAGTTTTGCAAAATGTCTAACCAAATGCATTTTCGACTGTCTTCCATTTTTGAAAACAGAACCAAATAGCCACTTTAGTGATTTAAATCCAAGACATGATAGTATATAATCCTTCAAATATTCAAAAGAAGAGAAAGATCACTATTTGAACCTTTTGCAGCTTTGGCAGCTCTTTGAGATTCTTGCAGAGCACCTCATTCAGCTCTTGTTGTCTTTTTTTTCAATTGTTCTGAACTTGATGCTTCATTATTCACTTTCACAGCAGCCCCTCCACCCTTTTCTGCAATTGTTTGCAATTTAAACATGTGCAGAGAACATTAAAAGAGATAAAGGAAGAACGAAGAAGAAAAGCATTTATATGATAAGAAAGGTTCCAAAGTAAAGCCAGCATCCATCCACAACCTATGAATTTTAGTGAATTCTCAAGCATCATTACAACCTTACAAACATCTTCCTTACATAGCTTTGTTGCTCACTATTGACAGTCCATCACATTTACAGAAATCCATTCAGTTGGTTCTAAATGCTAACTTAAATCCTCCAATTTATTTAAATTTTCCCACAGGGTCTCCCCAACTGCTAAGAGACATTATGGTATACGCTGCTTCAAATATGCAAAAGAAGAGAAAATCACTGTTAGAACCTTTTCCAGCTGCTTTGGGAGCATTACAAGCATCATGCAAAGCTTGTCATTCAGCTTTTGTTGTTTTTGCTTTCGCCTATTCTGATTTTGATGTCTCATTATTCATATTCACGGCAGCCCCTCCACTCGTTTTTGCAATGTTTTACACTTTCATCATGTGGGGAAAACATCAAAAGAATTAAAAAAATAAAAAAAATCATTTATATGATAAGATAATTCCAAAGTACAGCCAGCATCTGTCAATAACCTTAGAATTTTAGTGAATCCTCAAACATTATTACAAAATTAGAAAATACCTTCTTTACTTAGCTTTTTTGCTTACAACAGGCATTCTTTCACATTTACAGCAATCGTTTGGTCAAATCGCAAACTCTAACTTAAATCCTCGTATTCATTTACATTGGTCTCAAATTCCAATCAATAATTCAAATCCTCCCATTCATTTAAATTTTTCACAAGGTCTCCCCACACAATTAAAATTTCATACTCCTGACAATATTCTTACTATCATGCAAAATATACAGTAAATTTAACACATTTACCAACAGAACTATGCAGCCGAAGGCATTTAGCCTTAGCAGCCCAAAATATAACTTCTTGCATCCTGTATCTATCTCATTCTTGTAAAACTAAAGCTCACCCTGCATAAACAACAATTTCCCTGTAGAAATAGTTCATACATAATAAAAAGAAAACTTCAAATATCCCATTTTAATTCTAATAATTAATGCCTCAAATTTATTCCAAACAACTGAATTCACTTGAAATTTATGTAGAAATATTCAAGGAGACTGAAAAACTAGTGAAACAAATAAATTGAATCGTGATTTTCGTGTAAACATAGTCCTAATTATCGCAAATACACATATCAACGTACAAGCTAATTAAGCACTACCAGGCTCTACAGCATGCCCTTTACTTTTTTAATCCTGTAATACTCTCCGTTTTCACGGTGATCAAGTCAAAACGGCGACCCGTAAAGATCGAAGCCGCCGTGAATTTTCCGGAACCGTTTCTATCGAACCACCCCAAAGTTGTTGAAGCCTCAGATTTCTCCGAAAAATTCGGCGAAATCAAATCACCAAGCACCGATTCAGCCGGATTATAGCCCCCAACTACAGCCACGCGGTCAACTGCCATTGGATGACGCTACGAAGATTCCGGGACGGGCACGGCGGCGGAACGGAGATGAGCAAGGTTATCCGAGAGGTGACGTGACGAGGGAATCATGACGGGTGAGAGGGAGTTGCCGCTGGCGAGAGAGTCAGAGAGATTGGGCGAACTCGACACGGCGGGGACGGACTCGGACTCCGAGTCGGCAGCGGCAGGTTCGGGTTGGAATCACGGTTAGGAGTGACAAAGCCCACCTGGCGGACCCTGGGGACGGCTGCGACGGCGCTATGCTCGTACATGAGCGTAGTGTTGCAGGCGCCGCGAAATGTCTTTAGTTGTTGCAATTGGAAGGTTGTTAACAGGGGAACGAACATCAGTCGGATTGGAAGGAGAAATAATTTGCTTGTCCAGAAAGAAATATTTATTTATCCTATTATAAAAAGAAGTATCCACTGAATGGTCAAATTCATAGACCTTAGCTCCAGAATAGGAATATTTTGCCTTGGCACAGTAAGGACACTGAACCGGAGATGTTAGAGATTATTTGTCTTTTTAAATTATAACATGTTCTTCTAAAGAGAGCATTAAATACTGGTGCCTGGAAAAAAAGATCAACCACTGCTTGGCGATGAGTTTTTATCTACTGTGTTAGATATTTATAAACTCACACGGTTTCACTTTATTACTAGACTGATTTGCAGTTTGGTGCACAACTACTACTAAGCTGCTGTATACTGTAATCACTTTACATGATGTTCAGGCTGAGCTTCTCTGTTGCAGCTTCGGTTGCAGCAGTAGCTGTTTCTCGGATTAATACAGACTCTTCCAGGAAGAGAAACTGTTCCAATATCGAACATTCAGGTGCTTTTTCGAATGCTTTCAACCAGTTTAGTGAGACCTGTCTGATATTTTATGGCTTCACTGAAGTGGGATTGTGTGTTGGTTTTGCTAATTCTTGTTGGTGTTTTTTATGTGTTGGGAAAGATGGCTTAAGCTTCCAACAGACTGAAACAGAGGTGGACGAAAAGTTCATAGATGGGCTATCTGTACTCTCTGTTATTATTCTCTCTTGATATTAAGAAAGTGGGAAGGAATAGAAATAACATCATTCTAACTTGTTGCAGGATGAAAAAGTACAGCAGGAGGAGGATTTTAAATGGGTTACAAGGAAAATTATGAAACAAAGTTTCGAGATGGATATACCAGAGGAGCTGTAACGTAATTTAGAGGAGAAATTGGAGGAGAGGAAGTTGATACTTGAAAGAAAATCGCTTGAACTATATGGTCTAAAAGAGCAGCAATCTTACGTTGGTCAGTTGCGGATGAACTTGGAGGACAAGATGACAGCGATTGGCATGCTTAATGGTGCTATCGATTCATTGCAGGATGAGGTAAAGAATTTGCAAAAGGAAATGAGACATGCTGTTTTGGCCGACGAGCAGCTAGAGGTGGCAAAGAATATGGTAGAGAAATTGCAGAAGAAGATGGATTTTGATGCAAACAATATGAAAGGACAGTTGGTGTTGCTTGAACAGAACGTGTCGAGGTTTCTGTGGAACAAGAAGACCAGCTTCATTAACAATGATGTGATTGAGAAAAATCCTAAAGCAGCTAAACAAGTTGAGTTAGAATTTGTGAAGGTTCAGGGGGTAAACAAAGAACTTGAGTTAGAAAAGAGGAAACTGACAGTTAAATTAGTTGATGCACAAGCAAGAATTAAAGCCCTTTCCAACAAGTCGTATATAAAGAATGTATGTTAGTGCATGTAGTGGAATTGCCAATCTCAATATTCGTGAATATAGATTACTGTAATCTTTGTTTCACAGGACAAAATTATTGCCAAGATTGAGAAAGAGATGGGGCTTTTGGGGCATAACAATGAAGGCCTTTCAGAAGAAGTCGAAAGACTGCAGAGGAACAGATTTAATATGGTGGAAGAACTAGTATACCAACGCTGGCTTAATGCTTGCCTGAGATTTGAAACTCAAAATTACAAAACACCGTCAAGAAAGACCTCTAACTATGATCAGAAAGCTAAGCAAGTAGTGTGAAACGGGGGTTTTGACAGCATTTTTTCTTTCACGTCTTCAACTGAAAGCAACGAAATTGACAGTCGTTCTACTACTGAAAGTTCTTCAAATAGCTGGAGAAGTGGTACTAAGAAATCTGGTCTAATGCCTAGCATAAAACAGTTGAGAGGAAGCAAGGATGAGTCAAGTGCTACTTCATCACCGGATAAGTTGCGCAGAAGCAGACTTCTGAGCAGAACAGGACTAATTCGCAGGCATTCTACTTCAATAGTTCCACCAAGGACATCAATGCTAAGTATTAAAGATGAAAATACATCAACCATCACCCCCATCTGGGAACTACTAACGCGAGAAATAAATTAACTATTATTGATACATAAGAATCTCGTCTGTCGTTTTCCTGAAAATCAAGAGTGCAATCTAATTTTTATTGATCACACGGTACATAAACACCGATCAACTCATAATCAAGACTGCCGGTCTGCCACAACAAACACCCAATCATTTCATCACATCCAATAAAAGGAAGAAGTCAAGACAGAATCAGTCCCCACAAATCCAACCCCGCTTCGAGGATTGTTAACCCTCAATCCTTTACGAGTCCTCTTGCATGTCTCTAGCAACCCACCTGCCACCCAAACCCGACACCTTCTTCTTCAATTCACCTCTCTTATCACAACAAACCCCTACTCTCGTACACTTCGAGTCTCACAGACAGTTCAACAAACACCTTCAGCTCTCAGAGATGGCTGACGTCCGAAACCCTAGCCACCAGAGACCCACGAGACCAACCGGTCCACCCTTCAACACCAACTCGTTTCTGCGCAAACTTCAATCTCATGCACCCAACTCAAGCCAAATGATAGGAATTTTAACGCTTTTCGTATCTGGTTCGATTCTTCTCTTCCTCACAGGGCTAGCTGTCACTGCAACAATCCTTGGCCTCATTTTCTTCGCGCCTTTGCTTATAATTTCCAGCCCCATATGGGTCCCTATTGGCACAATCCTCTTTATAGCCGTTGCTAGTTTCTTATCGTTCTGCGGGTTCAGCGTCTCGGTTGTAGCCGGTCTGTCGTGGATGTATAGGTACTTTCGGGGGATGCATCCGCCCGGATCGGACCGGTTCGATTATGCAAGGAGCCGGATCTATGACACGGCGAGACATGTGAAGGATTATGAGAGGGAGTACGGCGGGTATTTACAGAGTAAGGTGAAAGACGCAGCACCTGGTGCGTGAGGATTGAGAGAGATATTGGGCCGGACGGTTTGTGTTGAACCGTGTTTTGGTTCTTTTTGGTTCGCTTGAGGTCATAGAATTTTGGGTTTTTTTTTTTTTTTTTTATTTGGTGGTGGTGTTATGGAAAGAGCTTAATTTTTACCTTGTATGAAATTAGTGACTCGGATTTCTTAACATTATTGTCTTCGGTTTTCAAGAAAAGAATTTGAATTAGTCGGAAAATATCAATAAATGGATTCGGATTTATAATTTTATTTACTTTTTACTACTTAGAATTAGTAAAGAGAAAGTGTACAAGTACAATCTCATACTTGAAAAAATAAATAGAAAATATTGTTAATTTAA
>CP135557.1:2417842-2441816 GCA_032402905.1 Khaya senegalensis | reverse complement strand
TTCATATATAATTAATTTATTCTTAAAAATTTAACATTAGATTACTAACATATTTAATAATTTATTATTAAAATTAAAAAATAAATATTTTAATTTTTTAAAATAAAATAAATTTGTAATAAAAATAAATATTTATATAGTTAAATTCATATAAGGGTAAAATTAAAAATTAATATTTTAATAAGGATAAAACTGTAAAATATTCTATTTTTTATCCTTGGAATATGGATTCCTCACTAGTTATGAAGGAATCCATATTCCTTTACTTTGAGGAAAGGGGATTCCTCCTTCTTTTTTTTTCCATCCATTTTTTGCAAAAACAAACAAAGTAATTCAAATTACCTCCTCTTTTCCTTTCCTTTCCCCTTTCTTTTCCAAAAAACAAACACACCCTTGTAGTAATTCTTTGACATTCTAGATTTTAGATTGTATTCAATGTTGTTACCTGCAACAGAAGCCTCTTCCCAGTCAACATCATCATCTCCCTCGCCATCTTCACGTTTAGACTTCATGCCCACTTGACGATTAGAAGATATTTCAGAAAGACCATCAGAGATAGCTGTGTTTGAAGATTCCTGTTGTTTTTTAGCAGCTTCTAGTTCTTGTTGTTTCTTCAGAAGAGCAGCATAATAAGCTTTAACATACTCATCCTGCAACATGATAAAAAGCAGAAACTACATCAGATTTTAAGCATGTACAAAAAGGAGCTGTATGTTACACAGATCAAAGCAGTATATGTGAGAGTCATCTCATAGCACATACCTGTAAACTCTTTTTATCATCTTCAACAGTTGATTTCTTGTCATCCGAAAATCCTGCTGCCACTGCTGCAGCTGAACTTCCATCCATCTTTGACTCCTGCTTGACCTCTCCACGTTGTTCCTTTGTAAGGTTCATTCCTTGCTTGATCATCCAAGGTGGTAAAACTTTCAAAGACGTGGCAGTTTCTGATTTGACATCAACTTCCTTACCTTCAGCTCCAGCAAAGGCAACTTCAACCTGCCAAAATCCAGCCACATATTGCTCTCAAACAATCCAATCCAATGTCCAGCATGTCATGTTAAATAATCATAACCCAAGAATCTAAGACAGTTTGTTTATAAAATATATTACAATTTGTACACTACATTTTTTTTTTCATTATATATATATATATATATATATAAAGATTTTAATGCAAACATCAAAATGAGAACAAACCAAGAACTGGCATCCTTTATATCCATCTGCTGAAACTTCAAACCAGATATTCTACAGGAAAAATATTAAAATCTAACAGATTACCTCATAAACCATCACCCGTAATGTATCTAAACAAATGCTCACTACCACACAACTATTTTTTCTCAGATATTGTGCATGACTGGATAACTTAAAGTTTTAAGTTATTTGGTGAAGCATCCACTCATAGTACACGTAACCATACTAAATATGAAACTTAATTGACATAAGACACACTAACACACCTCCTCACAGATGAACCCAACACAATCTTCCCAAAATGGATTTGCATGTGGAACAGAAGCCAAACAGAAAATGTGTGATCAAACACAGAATAAAATCCAAACCTGAATGCATTAGACAGATCCAATCTAAAAACTTAAGCTGTCAGGTGAACGACCAAGATATTATCTAAGTATCAATGCCATACATCAAAATAACCAATGTGAGATATAAAAATAAGCCTGTAGGCTGCAGAGCATATTGTAAAATTTTGGGAATGACGATTGAAGCTCCTGTTTAGTCAGGATATACAAGTTTTTCTCATCCCAACTTTGTTTATGTGGCTCAATTGTCACTGAATTCATCATTATCCGGTAAAAGATACTAGGCATCTCTTTAGACAATCCAAACTAGCAGAACCACATCATATTTTGCATATAGCATTCTGCACAGAGAAATAAGGACACATATAGCAGCAACCATGATCTAAAGAGCTTGATATTTCTGCCATTGAATAAGATGATAAAAGTCTGGACAAGGACAAGGAAATAGTTACCTTTTTTTTTTTTTTTTACCATATGCACTCAGCAGAAAAAACCAAATTACCACCAACATGCTGTTAGACATATTAATCCTTTCATTCTATACTTGCCAGCCCAATAAATGCATCCACAAACAAATATGTGCAGATGTGTAAAATAGTATATCTGAAATATGTTCAGAATTTTGTACCAACTCATGTGTAAATGTATCTTTGACTGGAAGTAGAAACTGTCCTTACATTAGAAGTAATAAGAAATTTATGAAACTAGATTATGACAACCCAGGAAGCCAAACATCAGATGTGGTAAAATATGCTTGTTCCTTAACATCCACAAGAGGCACATGCTCACATACATACTTATAGAATAACACTCAAAATTTGATCCAGTGGTTCATACTAAACAGGGGAGAAGAAAGTTACCTTTGTGTCTCCAAGAAAAGGCATTGGTGTTCCACCATACCCCTGAGAAGATTTGGAGGGATCATTGGAACTCGAATCTCCATGGGCTGCACGCCCAGCAGCACTTGCTCGAGCTTCCCATGCCTGGAGACTTCCAAATTCAGGAGCAGGCAAGTCTTTTACTCTATTGAGTTGTTCCATCAATGGCTTAAGCTGAACCTGCAGTCAATTCAACAACTCAAAAAAAAAAAAAAAAAAAATGATACATGACGTATCCATAAGATAGTCAAGAATCAGCAAGTATTTGCATTAGCATCAAACTAAAGTTGGCTTAATCAAATGGCTACCCAAGCTCGAAGCATTTCATTAACATTTCAAATATAGTCTGTATAAGCAGAAACTAAAATAGAACACAATCCAAATACAAACCTATATAAGAAAAACTTGGAGTCAAGCTAAAATAGCAGGAAACGAACATACATCTATGAAAAACATGTCTGCTAATAGGGGTACGGTAGATTGTTCATGCCACTATAAAACTTGCATGAGCTTGAGTTTAGTAGCAGAACACACCACCACCAACCTGGAATTTTCTACTTGTCTCCATCTCTTTTTGTACATTAATAAGGCAAGGATGTGAACCAAGGAACACAAAAATGAGCAAGAATAACCATGCTAGAGCAAATCAATACTCCGTGTCATAATTAAACTTCCTTATTTATCTCTTCAGGATTCTCCTAGGCAAATTAAAGACCTGGAACCTTTTCCATACTGTCCTATGTCAACCTACAAACAACTGAAGGGCAAGACCTTGAAAAAAATCCCGGCCAAGTTGCCCAACTATGATCTAGATCTTGTCATTTTAACCGACTATTACATGGCCTTCAATCATCCAGCACACATCATCCAAGCCCAAGTGAATGGGCCCAAAAATACAACCAAATGTAATTAACCAAAAAACAAAGAGAGATTCTCTACAAATTTATTAAAGTCTACCCACATGATCAAATACACATTATGATGAATATAATACACAACTACGGTTTAGTAAAATTAATAATAAATAAATACTCTAAAAAATTATTAAAATTTAACCATTCAGTAAAGATAATAACAACTTCTGTACCATAATAAATTCAGATGACACATCCAAGACCCAAGATAGGCAGTAATAAGAACAAACCTCCATTTTTTGAAGCATGTCCTTTAGTTTTTCACGACGTCGCCTCCTTGCATTGTCATCTCCATCTCCTGCTTCTTGAGCTGCTAACTTGTCACTCTCTGCCACAAGTTCTCCATTGCAATTTTCACAGTGAAAATATTCATCTTCAAAAGAAATCAATCTCAACGCATCCAATGCATTGTATCTGGATTATTCCATTGAGAAAACCTTGAGTTTTCAGGAATATAAAATTCATCCACGTGTGAGAACATACTAACTTCAAAAATAAAATAAAAAACAAGTGTAACAAAGACCTCCTCCCACAATTAGGGCATATGTACTCCTGAACCGTGTTTTTGCTTTCCAGTTCATCTTTTAGTTTCTTCTTCATCCGATGGATTCTGTACCTAACAACATCATAGATCTGCAAAATATCTCTGCTTTAGGTCTTTTAACTGATTCAAAATCCAAAATTCAGTCAACATACGATAAGATAAAATGCAGCAATAAAGGCAGGAAATATGCTTTCTCTGTTTATCAAACCATAAACATGCATTGATCAAGTTTCATTATCAAAAGAATAGTAACCTGCGCATAATCTAAACAACAATAAGAGTGAGTGTGCAGCTTAATCTTTTCCTCTCCCTCTTTTCCAAACCCTTGACCATCAGTTGTGGCAGCAACAGCAGCACTATATATCTTCGCACCCTTAGCTGTCTGCAACAAAATCAAAAATCAAGATCAGAACTAAAGTAAATAGTATCTCACATAATCAGGGAACTTTTTGATAAATATAAAGCTAACACTTTAAAGCACAATTTTCCAAAAGTTGATTGGATGTCAAAAATCTGAAATTTGTAACAGCCAATATGAATGAAGAGCATAAGCAAATGAACAAGCAATTAAAAGAACATAAACACTTGTTTAAAGTATTCCAAGTTATTCATCATTGGCTCATATAAATGCTTGATTGAGCTAGGCAAATGTTACACAAAGCAAACTCAAGCATAATACAAAACTCATAACTTTGACAAACTAGAGCATTATTTTACTTGACTCATTTAGACACAAAGACTCAACTACATGCATGCGCAAAATAAGAAAAAAATTCAGTTCCTTATCCAAATAAAGAGATGAGAAAGAAACAATGAAAACAGAAATGCAAAACAAATGCAAGCCTCTAATAAGTAGGCTGTAAAATGATCCAAGCAAATTCAGCCTGTGATCAACTCATTAGAATGCTTGATTGAGCTCCCCCATACGTTACATTAGCAAAATTTAAACATGATAATTACCTTGTATTTCTTACAAGCTCAAACATGATGTTTAGTTGTATTGCTCACAAACCACATATGGTACACAAGCAAAAGGTCTTACTAATATTTCCTAAGGCTTTGAAGCTTTGCTCTTTTTTTCTTTTTTTTCTTTTTGAGAAGCAACTACTTCATTATTTCACTTTTTGAAATCAAGTAAAAAGTAGATGATTAGACTAGGTTTAGTGATGGTTGCTTTTTGGAAAAATTCTACACACAAGGGTCACCACATCACAGATAGTAAAGAAAAATATACAGAAGCCGAAAGAATATTTAAGGCAAAAACTAAATTAAAAAATTCAATTTTGATTTCACTTAAAAGCAAGCCTCATTTTCCATTGTCTTCTTCTTCCTTCTTTTTGGCTCTTTTAACACTGCTATTTGTTAGTTTATACCCAGAAGATTTCTTTTTGCTCTCATAAGAGTGCAATTTGTTAGGGCTTTCACTAATGCATTGAAACAAAAAAAAAAAAAGGGACAAGTGAAATCGATTCATCTTAGAAAGAGACTCAAGAAAGGAAACAAAAAGAATATATTATAAATCATCAACACTTGGATGGTTTTGAGCATTATGCTTTTATAAGCCTCAGATTCTCAATACTACTTTTATAGAATTTTAGATCAAGTTTTTTTTCACATGAATAATTATAGAAACCAGGACAAGGGCAAGCAGTACAAAAAATAACAGTGATAACATATAAAAACAATATATGAATATGCAAATGTCTGCCATAAAATTCAAATAAGATAATGTGTGTCAATATAACAAATTATTGGTAAGCAACAAGCACCTCAATAAACTGACCTCTTTCCTGTGATCCCGAGTAACAAGTTTTTCTTCTTCAAAAAATCGTAAAGTTCGACGAAGTTGCTTTGAGTGCAGTTTCAAATCCTTTGCCAAATCTTCTTCTCTAACCCATTGTCGTCTAAAAGAAAACAAAATATAAACAAATAACAGATAGAATAGAGGCCTGCCCCAAAAATGAACGGTAAATTAAAACAAAGTGGAAACAATAATATCATAGTTCTCAGGTTAAATAGTCTGCAAGATTTCATCATATAAGTAACCAACCAAGATACTAAATTTCAACAAAAAACCACCTTTTAAAAGTCGAATTTATTTGTACCCAACCAGCACATGCACTTCACTCTTACAAAATTATTCAAACTTGATTGGCCGATGGTATAGTGCACGGTAACAAACCATGATAGTTGAAAACCTAGAACACATATGTGCACCATGCTACAAATGACTAAAAATCTTACTGCTAATAACAAGAATACCCTGAATTCCACATTGTGCCACAACCACTCAATAAAAACATGGCAGTTGTCATGGACGCATTAATTTAGAAAGCTACCAGTGTTTAGCAAATTGGTAAGGTATTAACGTTTTCAAAACCAAATACAAAATTCCAGTAGATATTCCAAGAAAAACTGTTCTTTTATCTCTTAGTCATAGACATACCCAATCTTAGGGGAAAGTTTGAACAACTAAGAGCGCAAACAAGAAGCACTACTAGCATAGCCTGGACACTGCATAGGATGCAATCCAGACATGGTCACATGTCAGTTGATAGGCAACCAAATTGTTGATCAAAAACAAGAAAATAATATGAGAAACATATCACAAATTTGAATTACGCATCAAAAAGCTGGTGGTAAGAGGGATGATCCAAAAGGCAAGCCCTTTGACTCTATCTTCATCTTATTTAATAAAGAACGAAGTGTTAGGACCAAGCAGAGAGAGTATTTTATCTAGCTGATAAAGACTGCCATCTTTAACATCTGTATCCACTTTTACCATAAAAGTGTTGTTAATCTGTTAACGAATATTGATATATTTTTGACAACCAATTCTGTTAAGCAACACCAAAGACACATCCAATGACTATCAATATATACACCCATGGGATAGCTCCATCGAGGTACATGCAAGTTAGTGTTGTTCTCTATCAGCATTGTTATATCAGTTGAATTCAAGAGCATTACAACATTTCAATGCTATGTCCAGATAAGGAGCCTCAAAGATATGTGATCCTAAGGAAGTACTATGGAAGCAAAATTTGGCTGATGTCAAAAATTAAAACAACTATTGAAACTAACAAGTTA
Organism: Khaya senegalensis; assembly: GCA_032402905.1. NCBI lineage: Eukaryota > Viridiplantae > Streptophyta > Magnoliopsida > Sapindales > Meliaceae > Khaya > Khaya senegalensis. The sequence goes on along the minus strand of CP135557.1, from coordinate 2,434,843 downwards.
AACCCTCAACAAGCATAATTGAAAGTTACAGATGATTTCACAACTCTGAAATCCATTACATGTGCACATTCTTTTGAAAACATTAGGCGTCACTTAATCTTCAGAGTCTTCCCCCGAAAAACCAATGCACCTTAAGATATTTCTGTTTTTAAATGTCAATACAATGCACATGATGCATGTACTGTGCAAGATCCAAGGCTCTTCTAATGATATCTCATTTACCAGGACTAAAATTCTCACAGCAACACTGGAAGTAAGAAACCTCAAGGACACAATAAAAAATGTTGGATGCATGAGAAAATTTCCCCAATTGTATTGCCTGTGACACATCCACACCATTGCAGCAGCATCCAAAACCATGAGAGGTGTGTCGGATTTTGGCTATGAAGGGAGCTTATATTAATTAGAAGCCACTTCACTCAAGCAGCCATCAATGACGATATGTTCCCCAAGAAACGTATGAAAAACACAAGCATAAGATGATGTCACTATTATGACACAAGTCACACCTAAGAACATCATACTTACCAAAGCTACTTCTAGTTCAAAACAATAGCAATGCTTATGCTTAGGCAAGATAATTTTAGTGGCATCCATTTTGCTGCATATCAATTCGCTTCTGAGTAATTGAAGCAGCAGTTCTTTCACATAGTATATCCAACAAGTTTCTCTGTCCATTCACTTTCTGCATACCCAGCTTCTCAGTACAACAAACATGAGTGATTTATTTGGAGAGTTAGCAAGCCAACTCTCCAAATAAATATTCGAAAAGAATATGATAATAATCATATCAGCCTCGGACCACTATCAATGGTGTCAAACCACCAGTTGCTAGATCTTTTAAGCCCATGCCCAATCTTTTTTTTTTGCTCAAACCACTCACAAACAACTAAAAATTATGTTCACTTCATCCTTTAAACCTTTGCCAGTTCAAGTAACACAAAACCCCAACCCTGCAGTTGGTCATATGTGGTATCATTCAACTTAATCCTGAATCAACCAAAATTATCACAATTCCTGATAATATAATACAAAAAGAATCCGTCTAAAATAATCACGATCTCTTTCATTCTACCATAATATTGGTCCTAGAAAATCGGACAGACTGCGTTCTACTTAAAGGCATTCTAATTTCAGCTCCTCTTCAAAACTTGCCAAATCAAAAAACAATTCTATCCACTTCTGTTTCCATAATTTCTAGAACCAAGTTTTCAACTTTTAGAAACAAAAACAAAAACAATTAATTCCAAACTGAAAGCAAATCCTATTGTACCTTGTGAGCGCATCAAGCACCACGACGGCAATCCCCCTGTTATCGCTCCTCCCTGTTTTCGGTTGATTATCTCCTTTCGTCGTTATGTCATCATAAAATGCCCTCGCCGCAAGCTTCACCAATCTGTTTCAGAAGCAGAAACAATGTAAGAATTGGCTCAATTTCTGCAAAACAGAAACAAAATTCATAAATCTTCACTGCCCACATTTCGTCCCCAGTTCTAAAAAGTGTACCGATTAAATGGTTCGACACTCATTTTGTCGAGTCAATCAGCAGAGAAAGTTTGGAATTTTGAAGGGGTTCTCAGTGAAATTTTAGTCTTAAAATTTGATCAGTCATTTCAGGATTTCGTTTCCCGACAGAGATGCAAATTCCACTAGGTTTTTGATTCAGATTTACGCTCATTTATAAAAGATTTTTCAAGGAACCCAAGAGTGTTGCTAAATACTGTGATAGACCCCTTATGATTCTAATATTTCATTTCATGACTCTATTTTAAGATATTTGCATAAATATCCTCATAACATAATCATATGTAATTTGTGACATAACTCATATTCTATACAATAATTAGGAAAGCATGTTTTATACACACGAGACTACATGGTCAATGCATATACAAAACTATCTCATTTGACAAAAATTTTCAACTACCTCATTTGGATATTGTGATTGTGAGCTCAATTTTCTTACAATTTTATCTAGGCACTTCTAGTTTCTCCCTCTAAAAAAATAATTATTTTAATGCCATTATTATATATAATTTGTTGTACTTTAATAATAATAATAATTACAAGAGCTTATAAAATTAAATTTAAAGTTGGATGTGATTGGGTGGTCAACAAGAACTAAAAGAATAAAAGTAATTCTTGCTAAAATGTCATGAAGTTAATAAATATAGACATGTGATAAGTTTTAAATAAGAGAGTAGTTCATGTGTATATAATTAATAAAATTAATTAGTAGTTAATTTAATGATATTAACTTTTTTTTCAACAATTAAGATAACCAACAACCCACAAAAATACACCAAAAAAAAAAAATATAATTTAAGTTGAACTAATATTTTGAATCATTCTCTCTAAAAATGTAAAAAAAAAATTTATCAATTAAATTTTATCGTTGATTAATTATAACTTCTTAGTTATAATTTTTAAAATAATAATAAAGATACAAACTCTACGAAATATTGTACTCAAATTAACATATTATGATAATTTTTACTATTAAATAAAAATATAAAATTATTAATAATTAAAATTTTCTTTTTATTTAACAAATACTATAGTGCCATTGTTAGTTTGCATGCCATAGTTTGTATCTTTGAAAAGGTGACTCAATTCAATTTTAACAAAAAACTCTCCATCAACATAAATTATAAATTTGTGAAATTACCAGCTAAACGCATATATTTCTACAATTTACCTCATATTAATTCGTTATTATTGAATTACCAAACATTCTGTTCACGTTAATTATCAAAAATTTGAAATCACAACTTGGATTATCCTAAAAGATTAGGACTATATTGCAAAAAGGAAAACTAAATAAACTAAAACCCGATTTTTGAAAGATAAAACCCAAAGAATCCAATTTCCACACCATCCCACAAACTCCAACGTTCATTGCCTATTGGATTGCGATCAAACAGATTTAGTCCGTCGGATCACACACCCCACCACGCGTGCGGCCAAGATCGAAACAACAAAGGTAAGGCACAACGTCGTCAGGAGTGACCTATTGTACCAGAGAGATGGCTCTAAAGGACCTGAATTTCGTCTATAAAAGAAGCCATGTTCGAGTGCGTTGATCATTGTCTAATCATCGAACATAGAGCCAGCAAGCGAGCTTAGCCATGGTGAAGCCTCGTAAGCCGAAGAATTCGGGCGCGAAGGCCGAGAATTCGGGCGCTTTCCTGCGTCATCAGAAGCTTTGCCTTTCAATGGACATGGACAAGCGCCAAATCTACGGGCTGAGAAAGATTTAACATTTAAGCACACATGTACTTGACATGCGCGCGTGATTCGATTATACTGAACTGATTGCGTGTTTGTTCTCCTTTTTGGAAAAAAAATTTGTTTAGCTGCACCTAGCTGGAAATGACTGTACCGGATATCGGAATTGTAGGGTTACAAGCGGAGAATTTGGGAATTGAGAGTGTGTTAGTTGACGGGAAACTTACTGAGTTTGAATTTTATCCACACAATCATCAAAATGTGCTAAATGTAAAGAGATGGAGATCGGTGTCGTCGCCTAGTTCCGCCGCCGATGCTGCAGCTACGGCGTACGTTTCGGCTTTGGATAGAGAATTGGTTCCCAATTTGCTCATCAATTGTTGCAAGCCATTCAAGGGTCTAACTGAACAGATAGACCAAATGAGTTTGGAGAATAAATTGGATAACGCTGATGAATCCAAAAAGGTTACTGTTGCTATCTAGTTGTTTGTGAATTATTTGTTTCGTTAGCTTTTCGTTAGCTTTTCGTTAGCTTTTGGATTGTATAAATGGGCCACGAAGCCATCACACAATGTGAATTTTACTAAGCTTAGTTGTCATTATGTATATTTTGAGTGGAGTTTGTTAGTGTTCTTAGCTGATTTACTACCAACTTCTATCTCAAATAACTGCACGATGACTTTCTGGTGCTCAGGAATTGTCTTATCCCCCTTGTGCACTAGGTTTTAAGAGGCGATTATTGCCCCAGAATCTTTAGAACTCAAGATACAGATGTCACAGGTAGGTAGCCCTAACGCTGACCACTTGGTTGGACATTTGACCTAGTATTACACAAGGTCCATATTCATAGAAGCTATTTCATTAATGCTAGCTATAAATACTGGGTAGTTTCACCATCACGAGAAATTAGGGGTTAAGTTGAGTTATTTGTTTTTGGTTTTGTGTTAAGCACTCTAGAGATATTGTGACAGGTTTCTTATGTAGGTTGATGTTGGGTGCAGAATGTGAGATTGGTTTGTATTGACTATTGGGTAGAGAAAGCAGGGACTGGAATTCATTTTGATGGTAATGTGTTACATACTGATAACCAGATAAGGCGTGCAAGGTTTTGGTTCCCCTGTATGGATGACAGCTCCCAACGATGCTGGTATGAGCTGTTTGATAATGCTGATGTTTGGTGATTATGGTCATTTGAAGTCTCTACAATAAATTCATTGATGTTTGTATACATTATTTGTTCAGTTATGATCTGGAGTTTATGGTCTCACACAATCTTATTGCTGTCAGTACTGGAAGCTTACTATATCAGGTCAGAGAAACAGATGAGCATTTTGTTACTGCATGGAAACTGAATGTTAGTGATTATTGAAAAGTAATTTGTTGGATATGTTAGAACATTTATGTTTTTGATTCATTGAATCCCTGCATTATGTTAACTTTTGATGGATATTAATTTTTTTACAATAGCCCTGTAATTTATGCCTCAATTTTCAGTATTCAAATTGTCACTTTGGGTGGTTTCTTTCATTGGAATCATTTGTTTTGGCTCTTGCGACATGGAAAAACTTGTCTAGTTTCGTCTTTATTTCTAACACTTGTCCTAGATTGAGGAGAGTAGTTTTCTTTGTCATGGAGAATGATTAAGCTTGTCCATTTTTTCCTAAGGGTAAAAGACTTCTTGGACGTAGACCCAAGTTTGATTCTTGGCTGATGCATAATTTGCAGGGATAGCTCAGTTAGGAGAGCATCAGACTGAAGATCTGAAGGTTGAGTGTTCAATCCACACTCACCACTGATCTTTGGGGCTTGAGGCTTGTTTAGTCGAATTCTAACTTGGGAGATTGTTCATAAACCTTTTCCATGGAAAACTCTGTTTCTTCAGTGACAACAGTGCTTAACATTGGTGTGAGGCAATCTAGCTCACTGTGTTATTCCTTAAGAATGATAGGCATTGTAGGCTTCAGTTTTCTAGAATTAAGAGGATATACTTAATAACCGATGAACCATAGATTATTAGCAAACAGTGGGTGGCTTTGGAACTAAACTTTGAGGTTATCAAAATTACGGTTCCTCTTTCAAAGATGAGGTGGTTTTCTGGTATTCAACTAACATGTTATATGGTAAAGAGGGTTTGCTTAATCTATCCAAAAGAAAGTAGATTAGCTGATAACTCAATAATGGCAACTTTTGTTATCTGTTAACTCTTTGTAAACTTGATGCTCATGGTAAGAATATTTATGTAAATGAAAACTTTTTCTACAGCCTTTTGAATTTGATTTTCTTGCCAATTACTTCTTGCTAATAACTTCTTGCTAACCCAAGTCCAGATTTGGAAGGGGATAAATTTTAATTTATTTATTTTGGTTGAATTATTTCACCTTCTTAAGTCTTTTGGCAATGTCTTGATGAGAAAAATCTGTTGCATCAATCTAATTTAGCCACTGACAGCTTTGCATCTAGCTGATTTCAAAACTAATCTTGTGTAACCTATGAGGCCCATAAATTGAAATTCAGATAGTCGATGAGAGAGGAATGTTGTTTGCCACACCCACGATTCAGGTTGCTTAGTCATTTAAATTAAGGTTTGTCAAGGTGACTAATTTGAAGGACTCAAATAATTTTCAAGGAAGTAATGCCATTTGATCTTAGGTAGATCCTTGAAGAGAGTGCAACTTATATGGGACTTCTGTATTGCTGTCTCACAATCAAGAGGAATTGTGGTTAAGCCTCTGTTTAAATCACATCTCATTCTATAGTATGTGCACCAAATATTTTCATTGTGATATAAACATACACAAGAGGTGCAGTAATGGTGTTCTAGAATTTTCTTTATTAGTGTTGCTGAGGGGAAGGGACTGATTATGTGAATTATAATAACCTGCTTGGTAGAAGGAATGGAAGTGATGGTGGAGAAAGTTGACAATGAGATGCCAATTCTTTTTTCTTTCATCTATTAACTCTGGTAATTTGCTATTATTACATTGCAAACGTTTAATGAGTTAGAATTTGTGTTTGGATACATAAGTTTTAAAGAAAGTAGATACTTAGAATATTATTGTTTATATATCAACAACACATCCTATGCTTAAATTAAAATGAATGAATTTATAAAGGTTCTAAAGTATATCAATTCATTAATAATTTCTTAGGGAGAATTTATACAACTCGAGTAATTTCTGCAAAATTGTATGTTTTTTTTGTGTTCTCTGCGTATAAGGGAATTAATGGAAAGAAAATAAGCTATGCCAACTTCCAGTTCAGTATTGATTTACCATGTGTTAAAAATAAATTAAAATAATGGAACAAAATCATTCATACTGTTCCAAGAATTATATATATGGAATTATTCTTGTTTTTCCAAAATAATAATAGGTATTGTGTTTTAACTCTCCACAGCTTGCCCAAGAAACTAGAGTGTTTGCTTTGATTTTATGCATTTTTGTCAATTAACTTCATTGCTGAAATTTAAAGAATATAGCTTTGTATCTTCATCTTGCATGCGAAGCCACATATTGTGGGGGATTCTACTTCTTTATTTGTAAGCTTTCTGAGGTTTGGGATGTTGCTTAAGGTGGTTAACATCTGGCATATCAACACATTGGTTGTTCTGTGCTGAGACGACATAAGAATGTTTACCCATTTCGATTTATTTCTTAAGTGGTTGAAGGTGTTGTCCTTGATTTTTGTAGTGTAAATGAACTTGTTGCCCAGGCATACAATGTTCATATTGTTGTATGGTTACATCAATTAGGCTTTTAATGTTAATCTGCTATGATTTGCTAAGTATAGTTCCATCTACTTAATAGGTTTTGGGCAAGGATGATCCTCCTCACAAAACATATGTACATAGATTAGATGTTCTGGTTACTGTTCGGTGGATAACTTTGGCAGTTGCACCATTTGAAATCCTTCCTGACTACCATCATAGTCTTATATCACACATGCTTGCCAGCTAATTCATCAAAGCTTCATAATACTGTGGAATTTTTCCACAATGCCTTCAGGTTTGTCAGGCTAAACTGTAGGATTGTTGTAATTTAGATAGTTCTTACAGCTTTGTGGGATTCAACATCTAAGTTCATTACCTTTGAAGTGTTGCCTGACTGGTCATTTTATTTTTGACAGGCATTATGACACATACCTTGATGCAAAATTCTCATTTGCATCAGACAAGCAAGTTTTGTTATCTCCTGGAATGGCAGTATCATCATCCACTTTTGGAGCTTCATGGGAATCTTTAGCTTCCAGGTTCTAGATGATGAGAAGGTTATTGATCAGGTTAGTTTATCCATTTAACATAAAGTTTAATTAAGTTCTGCACTCTTGGGGACAAAATTTTTTCAAGTTTCTCCACCAATGATTGACACATGGGCGGGCTATCTAAGAAGTCAACACATACATATTGTCACATGATCCTTATTATGCAGTACATTTGGAGCATAATTTCTGTAAGGACCAATCCTTGCAGTGCATTTAAATTTTATAATGTGCTGTAATTAACGCGCCTTGCTTCATCTTCCTGCATTCTGCTAATAATATTTTTGTTAACAGGCCATAGACACAAGCATTAAAGTTGCATTTGCCCTTTGCCCTTGCAAGCCAGTGGTTTGGGGTATATATCACTTCCGAGTCACCAAATGATGGTAGGTTGGTACTATATGATTATCTTTACTGCTTAATTTTGGTTTAGTTTGTTGCCTGCAATTTTTTCAATATAGTTTAAAGAGACCACTTCTTTGTTTATTTATGTCATTACTTTATGTTTAATGTCAGAGTGGTTGCTGGATGGTCTTGCTGGTTTTTTGACTGATTCATTCATTAAGAAATTCTTGGGAAATAATGAAGCACGTTATCAGAGATACAAGGTTTGCGTACTTGCATGAGTACACCACTTACCTGATATCTGCATTTTTATGAAAGTTTGCTTGTATTGTCGTAATCTAAAGGGCTTTTAAAGGCCTCTTTGGTCATTGCTTAATGTTTCTGGAGAAGCTAATTGTTTATTCAACTCTAATGTTGACTTCTTATCTACTGTTTTGCATGTCTGCAGCACATGTTGGTATTAGAATCTGCAGCAATATCTATACTTTATCAGATAAAGTTATCCATCAATTGTTAATAAATTCAGACTTTGATCCAAATATCACTGAATAGCAGCAATGCTTTTTAGCCTGTGAAGGTGGTATTGTTGGGGTGTTATTGAGCTATTTACCCTGATGGCAGATAGTAGAACATTGCTAGACTGACTAGACGATATTATTTGTTAATTGGAGAACAACCTTACATCATTGTTATGATTAATCAGATAAATTAGTTGGAGAAGGATGGAGATGTTGTTGCTCAGGCACATGCAATCGCTGCACTAGAGTCTCTACCACACCTTTCTTTTAATGTTGTCAACACACTGAATAATTTCCTCAGTGACTTCTAGGTTTTAATCAATTTTAGAGTAGCATATGTTATTTATTGATTTGTATTTAATAAAATGTAATTAGCTGAGTTTTTTCTGTGGTGTCAAGGCCTTTTGGAGAGTTCGAATTGAGGCAGCATTTGCGTTGGCTAATATAGCATCTGAGGTATTCTGATCATTCTTTTACCTTTATTCATTGAATTTAGGTGGTAGCTCCAATATTGTTTTTTAACGAAATCTCTGCCAAAAATATTCACCAAAGCTTCTCATGTAAAGTGATTTTTGCCGGAAATCATCTTTGAATCAAGAAAGTTTTTTCAATGATTCTCACCATCATACAAGTGATAATATATCAAATTTGTTAATTGGTGCTTCTGTGTATTCTATAGAAAGATATCTTGTGCAAAAACTTTGTAAACTACATCTTTTGTAAAATGCTAAGGCTGTATTTTAACTTGCACATATTTTCTTTATCTTCTACCATTTTTAATCAAGTGATCTTATTTAATTCGTGTATATAATGAACTTGTGGACTCTGAAATTGGGCCATTTATAGATGCATAGATATGAGGGTCAATGATTTTTTTCTCATAATTGACATTTTCTGAACATTGTGAAAGAATTTTGTAGTTTTTCATTCCTTTTTTAAATTGGAAATGTTTTGGTTTGCACGTACCAGTTCTCAGTATGAGAGTGTTATCCATCATTGTCTCACAGGAAACTTATTGGGCTGGTTTGCTCCATCTGGTGAAATTTTATAAAAGCGAAGATTTGATGAAAATATTGGACTCCCCAAGTGAGATTCTAACATAGTTTCAAATTATGGTGATGCTACTCTCCAGCACTTCTTAAAAAAATTTGTTTCCTGCTGTGATCTTTCCAGGCCAAATGACTTTCATGATTTTTCAGAGTAATTTGTTCTCGAGATAATGCATTGAGGTAGGGTATGTAATGAGTTGTGTAAACTGTGAGTGATTGGTTGATGTGATTTTGGACTTGCTTTGTGCAATGAAATTTTTGGATGGTTGTTTATTAGTTAATGAGCCAAGTACTACAGCAATTGTTGCCCCAGGTGCTTTGAAATGCATGCCCATAGATATGATGCTTTCTTACCAAGACTGTCTCTCTCTAAACAAGTAAAATGTCTTAGGTTGATTTAGACCCTAGGTTGGAGTCGCTAAGCAATTAAGTTCTTTTTGTTTGCTAGAATTTAGTTTGATAAAAAATCTGAAAGAGTACAGTGGAAGAAGAATAAAGAGAAAAAAGAATAAAGCAAACATTTGTTTCTTTATAACTGAGATGCATCTCATGTATCCATTGTATGTCATCATCACACTTAGGAATATTTCATCTGTAAATAGATTCAAACCTTGGGATGCAATCAAATTGGTGCCAGGTAAACTTGTCATGAAAGAATGGATCTGCAAAGCTTAAATAAATTAACTAGCCACTGGGTGCTACTATGGGAAACTTGAACACCTGGACCATAAACAATAATACTTGTGGACGTAAGAGACCAGCAGATTCTGGCCCTTTCTTTTATACTTTTCCTTCAAACACTCTTTAGATTTTTAGCTTTTTATGTCTTGTCAAATTTAGAGCAGTCTGGCCTATGCTGAAATTGAAACTTCTGCCTGCCATTATCTCTTCTTAAATTTTCTGTCGTACAAGCTAGAGAAAAAAAATTTCTGTTTCATAGACCATGTCTGCATCACTTTCTGGCCGTCACATCTGTCCAACATTTGATAATTAAATATGCCTCTCTACTTTGAATTACGAACCAAAAGTCCTCTATAGTAGAAGATAAGCAAATAATATCATTTATGTGTTGTACAATGTCTTTACCTTTTTGATTGATTGAGAGATCGCCATTTCTGCATCCCCTGTAAACTTCAGATTATTTTTACTGTTATAAAATTTTGCTGTTATGGCCACATGAACTGATAACTTTTGTGAATTCTCAGTGAAAATCTCTGAAATGCTTTCCTCATTTTGTGTTCTTTTAGGCTATTCCACATGCCATAGCCATGGTTAGATCTGCCGATAAGAATAGCTCAAGAGAAGCTGTAAGTTTGTTTTACAGCTTTTGAAGGTAACTCTTTCCCTTGGTCACTAAGCATGTGCAAGTACAACAATTTTAACTAATTATTTTTTCCCCCTTGCATATATTTTGGCAATAGATTGACTCTAAAAAGTTCTTATTTTATTGAATAACAAATCAAGAACAACAGTCAAAGATTTGTGCTCTGTAAAGGCCTGGATTTTTTTGTTGGGCTCTCAATTTTGAATTCTTACAAAAATTGTTTTATTTATTCATTGTACAGATAACAAACAGAAAATTATATTCACGAGGAACAAAGAAGTATGATAATGGACCAGATGTTGACTGGAACCAAACACAACTTTCCGAGGGGAACAAAAACTTTACAGACTGTTGTATACTCATCTAAACTAACCAATGGCAAAAACTACAGCCCCTGCATCTAAATTCCCTAAGAAATTACAGCTATATCAACATGACCTGAAATCTAAGCAAATCTAAGCAGGCTATTTAACAACCCTTTCCTGTCCATCTAAACTAAACCTATTCAAAAAGTGTTTATTCAAAACAGCCCATAGAAACAGCAAAAATGCATTGCTGTTATAATCGAAGCGACAAACATGAAATTTCAGAGAGAACAGAAAATAAAACTTTTTTAAGAAGCTTTGTTGCAGGTGGTTATCAGTGGGGTAGACAGCTTATCTATTGGCACCATTGAAGATGGTGTCTTTTTGTCAATAATGGTGGGGGGTTTTTGAGTTAAGAGAAGGGCAAGTGATTGCATATGGGAATTATTGATGGTGGTGACAATGTATGGACCTTATATATGCATTAACTGTTAGAATAATTCTTTTGAATTGAGTCAAAGTTCATGATTATCTTCGTATTACTCCCGTTTCATTGATAATTATCTGCCTCCCTTCATTACTAATCATGGTCATGCCTCCATTTCTTGAAGTAGTAAACCAGAATTTTTTCACAGCATGGCTGTCTTTTTATCTAGTGGAACTCTATGACTATGCCACACTAAAGAGCGCTTTTGCTCATGTCTTGTCTTGTGAGATATCTAATTTTTAAGACTTCTACATTTATTTTGAATGCTCTAAAGATTCTGCTAGTGATAAACAAGAGTGAAGGCAGTAACCAAGGGCACAGTACAATACAGATATTTGTTGAATAAGATGTCCATGCTGTCAGGTGACTGTCCTTCAGTTTAAGAATTGATTTAGTGCTTTCAAAACTTTCTTCCAGGGATTTTGTTTAGACTCAATGTTAAAACTAGTTTCTTGTCTTTTTTACTGCTTGCGTCATTCAGCATGCAATGAACACTTTTGTCAGTGAGTGTGATTTGTGCAGTGATTTGTTTTATTTATTTATTTATTTATTTTGCAATTTCTTACTTATTTCTTTTGGCTGTTATACCTTTGTTGAGCTTATTGTTCATTTTCACTGTTTGTCAACAGTATAATGATAGCAATGGGAATCCCTACTCTGATGTGTTCTGGCTTGCTGCACTGGTCCAGTCAGTTGGTGAACTTGAATTTGAGCAGCAGGTGGTTAATACTATCTATCTCATGGATTCCTTTTTGTTAATGCCATCTTTCTTATAAACCCTCTTCCCATTATATTTCCATATTATTACTTGTGTGCAGACACACACTGGTAATATGTTTATATGAACCATAGTGCATAGAATTTTTAGGCCAAAAATTGTAAAGTTCAAATAAATTGAATTTTCCAACAAAAATATTGGTGTGGTTGAGATCTGATTGTAACTTCATCGATTCTTGCACTTTGACATGTACGTTGCTAGTAAAATTTGGGAATAACATAAAGTAACAAATTATAACAATTGGTGGAATCTGATAGGGCTTTTGTCTTGGATCTTGGCCTGTTGTTCAACATTGAGCTTTTAGGTGTTATCTTTTAGCTAAAATTGGTACTTTATGTGCTATCCTTATGATTATATCCACTCCACTGTATGACAAGGTGACAAGGTGGAAGATTTAATTTCCAATTTAGACTTAAATTCAGTGATGGGAAGTTTGGATATTAGTTTTATATTCTTTTATTATAAATAAATGTTATAATATGAGACCTTATTTCTTTTCTTTACATTCTGTTTTGTGCTCCAAATGCTTACTTGATACATTTTTAATCTGTGACAGAGTATTCTCTTTTTATCATCTCTTCTCAAGCACATTGATCGACTTTTGCAGTTTGACAGGTGAAGTTAATTTCTTGTACTTTGGAATGCGATTGTAAAATAACTGTTGAAATTAACTGTGTATCAAATGGCATTCACTAGGCTCATGCCAAGTTACAATGGAATCTTGACAATCAGTTGCATCCGAACTCTGACGCAAATTGCATTAAAGCTATCTGGATTCATTTGTCTTGTAAGTATTTTTTTGCCCCCTTCTCGTGATTGAATATATATTGCTTCTAAACATGTCTTGTTTTGCTCGGGTGATTATTCACTGCAGGAACATGTTGTTGAACTTGTTAAACCATTTCGAGATTTCAACACTATATGGCAAGTTTGAGTGGAAGTGACCAGAGCACCCCTTGATCTTGAATTCCACTGCAAAGGCATAGATGCAGCATTGTCATTGTTTATCAAATATTTAAAAGAAGAACCATCCTTGAGAGGTTTTGCTTCTTTTCTCCTTAACCTTTCAGTGGGAAAACTGACCTTTTATGGGCTTAAGCATTTGTTAATGGAGGGTTTGTGTGTTCTTGGTAAAACAATGATGGTTTGTTTCTTAACTTCCAGTATACCTTGATTGCAGGACAGGTGAAATTGGGTATTCATGTTATGCAAATGTGTCAGATAAAAAGTGGATCTGATTCCAATAATGAAGTTAAGACTACAACTCTTGTGGCTTTGCTTAATCTGCTTGAAAGCCACATAGCATTCAATAACGTATTCCTTCATCATCACTTGTTCAGCATTTTACAGATCCTTGCAGGAAGGTGGGTTCTTCATTTTCCATCCTTTTCAGAAAGGGTGGTTGAATTTTGGTACAGGTAATCATTGCAGTGATTATACATCTAGGTATTAAAGAGCAATCAGGTAACGTACATCCAGTTATCAATGACCAATAATTGCCATTATGAATAATAGTACGTCAGTGATTGTATCATTGGCACTGCTTTGTGGTTGATGTATGTTAGCACAAGTAACTTATATTTTTGTCATACTGGCTATGTATATCAGGAATGGAAATCAACTGGTTGTACATGTTATTTCTGAGTTCTGTCGTTGGGCTTGCCTTGAAGTTGGAAGTATTGAGATTTTTCGTTAGCTAATGAGTAAATATAATTTAACCACATTGGCTATGTCTTCTTGGGATTGAAAAACAACCAAAAACTTGGTCATTCATGTTTTGAAGTTGGCTCAACTAAGTATATATCAGGAATCATATATATGGTCAAAAGGTTGACAATGTACTTTTGTGAAAGTTATCGTTTTAGAAAAAAGTTTGAAAAAGTGTAAGTTCTGGTAGTTAGGTCATTATGAATCATGGTTGGTTGGTTTTCCTGCAAGTAGGGTTTGAATTTGTAGCATCTGTTTGTGCTTATTCTTTTCTGGCATTTTCTTTCTGCCATGACCGGTATTACAGCTAGGTTTTTATATATCATTCGAAAAAGGAAAATGCAAGAGAAAAAGATATACTATAGTCAACTAGCTATTACTACTGGGGAGACTTGGAAGTGGTTTTTTGTTTTAAGTGTTGCGTTCTTTGTTATCACCTCTTTTTACCTGTTATCTGTGTAGTGCTGATTTTTCCATTTTATGCATTTATCCTTTGTTTCAGAGCCCCCACATTATACGGAGTGCCCAGAGAGAAATTGTTGCTCCTAAGTGATGCAGAAACTAGTGAGCAGAAGAACATTTTTGCGTCTTTTGTTACAGAAATGAAGATTACAGAACCTTCTCTAGATGTTCCAAACCTTTCACAGCATAATTTGGCTATTCACAATGCTTTGAATGAAGTAGATTGTGTTGCAAATGATCATGGTGAGAATATGTTAATTGTTTCAGAAGTTCTTAAGGAAGCAGATGTTGTGTCTAATGGTCATGAATGGAAAGTGCCAGTCCCAGAAGCTTCCATGGATGCAAATACTTTTTCCTGGTGTCAAGAAAGGAAGATGCCAGTTGTTAAGATTAAGGTTAAACAATGTACTGCAACTAGTAGAGAAGAGGAGGCTGATAATAGAACCGTAGAAAGATCTCAAGGTGGAAATCATGAAACTGATCGAGGTGCCTGCAGTTCTGTTTCTGCGGATGCACCCCAAAGGAATTCTGCTGAGGCTGTGAGCTTTAGTAATCAAAATGTTGAGGAGGTTAAATCATGTCACAATCAGGGGTCCCGGATGACTGCTCGCATTGGCAGTGTTAAACTGCCAAGGGAAGGTGATAATTTTGGGAAGGGACTCCAGTGCACCGCTGATTCAAGCAAAGTATCTATGCACTTGCACCCTGATGATCCTTCGTTACCCAGCATCATGCAAGATAACAATGCAGATACTGTTGCTAAAAAAAATGCAAGTCTTCAAACCATCTCTGGTGCAGGACATGGTCTAAATGGTGGTTCAGTAGGTACAGTGGTATCACCTTTTCAGGGAAAAGAAAAGGAGAAGAAAGATAAAGAAAAGAAACAAAACATGGAAGATCCCGAGTACCTGGAGAGGAAACGTCTAAAGAAAGAGAAAAAATGAAAGGAGAAAGAGTTGGTGAAGCTGCTGAGTGATGAGGCTTTTATCCCTTCAGTAGAGTTGCCTGCTAAAAAAGAGGAATCCAGCATCAAGCTGGCAACCGGGCAATCGAAACCAAATGAACCCAGTGGATTGAAAGTAATGGTCACGAAGGTAGAAACCAAGGTACTTGTGCCCTCAAATTTCAAATAAAATTAAAAGTAGAACACAGAACAAATCGTAGCGTATATAGTTGATTCTCCATTTTATATATGTAGCTGTTACCATAAAACTCTTAAAAACTTTTTACTTGTAGTTTGTGAATCACGGCAATCTGTAAAGGTAGGCTGTTGATGTGAGGGACTCTACATCATCAATCAAGTGATAGCATTTTTCCATTTGTTTCCTCAGTCCTGTGCGAAAATTTTGGAACTCAATATTATTCATTACCTCTTAAAAAAGTATGTGCTGCTCGAATTTGAGGAGATGCCTACTTGAAAAGTTAATGCAATTCGAAGATATTGTGTTTATGGCTTAGGCTAGTATTGAAGTGAGGTGGTTTTTATTATGGTATGAGAGTATTTAATGTCAAATATTAATAAAAAAAATCTGATCAAATATTAAAATCACTATAATTCTGAAGAAAGCTTAAGCCTGTCTGTTAAGAGCTCTTGTTGTCACTAAAGTTGTAATGGTTGACATTCAAAATAGAGTTTCCATTCGGTGGATCACGGTGGGATTTGTACAGTAGCCTTCATATGTATTAAAGACATTTCTGTAGGCGCTTTTGTTTTCCATTAATTTCTTCCCCTTTGTGAAAGCATGGCAGAAACGTTACTTTCACAAGCACATTCATCCTGAAAAGTACACTTCACCAGGTGCTGCACTGAATTATTATTCTTTTAAATGGTTTGTCATCACTAATTGGATAGTAAATTTTTGTAAGTTTAAAATAATTTATCATACTAGTTTACGCTTTAATTAATAAATAAGAAATTACTGGAATATGTTGGGAATTGCTACAACATTCCATGGCGATTGAGAAAATAATAAAGTTACTAGGAAATAATAAAATAGACATGGAGATTTTAGGTGAAATATTTTTCCGAAAGAAAAACTTCCACTAAAACAATAATGGATACAACAAATTAACCCTCAAATTTTGCTCAAAATCAAGGTAGAGGTATATCTTACATTTGCAAATATGTGATATTTCTCACAGATCTTTACCAGAAATGCTAGGAACTCTTTAATTTGTTTCTTGAGATGGAAGACCTCCTTTTGTAACAGTTGCCATTCAAGAACTTAGGGGTGAGCAGCGGTTCCGGGTAGACTCGGAACCGTTAAGAACCGACCTTAAAAAAATCGATTCCGAACCGGAACCGATTTTTTAGGGTAGGTTCCGGTTCCAAAGATTAAGGAACCGGAACCGAACCGAAGAACCGATTTAATTTTAAAAATTAAAAATTATTTATTTATTTTAATTTATATTTTAAAGATAAAATAAATACTAATACCTCTTTAATGAATTATTCAATGAATAAAATAATAACATTTAAAATTTTTTATTAAAATTACAAAAAATTAATTTTAAATAAATACTTTAAAGTCAAATATAGTA
>CP135557.1:2363515-2393029 GCA_032402905.1 Khaya senegalensis | reverse complement strand
AAAAATATTATTAACAAGTTTGTATGCGATAAATATTTAAAAAACATTGAGTATAAATAACCATAAAAATTTACTTTTCGCTATAAAGTCATGAACTAAATTAGGGACAGGCAAATTTAAACTAAACAAATCCAAATCATTAGCTTGTATTGGCTTGGTTTCCCTTTTTTTTTTTTTTCAAAAAGAAAAACCAAATAAATAAGTATCCATTTTTAATTTAAATCTCATGCAAATTGTATGAATTAATATGCTTTCAATTGATATTTATTTTAATTTTTTTAAAATAAATAAACTTTATTATTGATATTTTCATGAGTACAATGTGATTTATTTATATTTAATTACTACAACATTTCAAAAGGGTTAAAATTTTTAATTTTAGTTTAGATCCAAGCCATCAAAATCAAATTGAATAGGACCAATATTTGACAATTTGGTTCAATTTAATTGATCATTTATTATTAGTTTGAATATGTTTAGTTCAAAATAAAACTAATATTTTTGGATCCGTATGCATTCTGTACCAAAATTGACCCAAATTGGCATTTGAATATGTGTAGTTCAAAATAAAACTTTTAATTTATGATAGGGTTGCATTGGGTATGTTATTGGATTTATTTACATGAATATAAAAATTTTAATATTTTAAAGGAGTGTTGTTACACAAAGAATAAGTTTGGCACTAGGGCATAAGATCATGATTGTTTTGAAAAAAATTATCTCACTCTTGTGTTCATCTATATTAATAAGTTGAAAAAAAGATCATCTTAGGTTCAAATTTAATTCAAGACTTGTAATAGGAAAGATAACTTTTTAAAATCACAGTGCCATCACCTTATAAGATATAATCGAATTAATTAATTTGATTAGTTTGAATTGAATATATATATTTTTTGTAAATAGAATAGCAAATACAATCAAGAAGAGGAATTTTTTTAAAAAATATTTATTAAAAAATTAAAATGATTTTTTAAAATATTTTTTTAATTTCATTAAATTAATTTTATTCAATAACCACAATTTAAATATCAACCAGAATGCACCCCTCTTAATGCACTGTTATTGAGGAAAGTGGGTGTAGTTTGAACATAGGTGCAGTGGATTTAGCTCAGATGGATCAGGCTCAATTTAGTACCGTTATGAATGGTAGTGGTTGGCCCAATTAATTAACAGTTGAGCCCGCCCATTTTCACGGAGCGCGTAATGTCCGCGCCACTCTTTCCCGCCGTTACCAGTGCGATGCCCACGCAGTCCTGTACGATTAGACATAAAAACAAATAATTATATAATTTTACCTCCAAAATTCTCTGCTGCTCTTCACTCTAAAGAGTCACCTTCTAAGACGCCGAAAAATCCCAGAAATAAAATACAAAAGAGAAAAAAAAATCTCTGTCTCATCAAATGGATGATAACATTTTTGAAGAGCAGAACAAGCTTCCTGAGCTCAAACTAGGTAGTGAAACCCTAGTCTCATATTTCTTTTGTTTTCTTTTGTGTTTATATGAATTTGGTTTTATTTCATAATTTTGGTGAGAAATGGAATGAAATGAAATAATTTTATTTATTGAACTTGTTATGCTGTGATTAGATGCGAAGCAAGCTCGAGGGTTTCTCTCATTCTACAAAACCCTACCAAATGTAAGCCCACTTTCTATCTTTTTTTGTCATATGGGCGTGTCTTTATTTGTATTGTAATTGTAAATTTGTTTTCTCAAGCCCTGATTGTCCGTTTGGTTGCTAAGAAAATGAAGTAAAAGAAGATAAAAGGATAAATTTTGCATTTTGAGGTTTTTCCTTTCTGACATTTTTTTTAAAATTTTTTCTTTAAATGGGTTTATTGAATAGGAGCTTTAACGTGGGAAGTGGAAAGAATTTCTATATTTGTGGATACTGAACCAAGTAAAGATCTGAGATTGAATCTAATATTGTTTAAATTCCTAATTTTGCTGTTTTATGTTGCAGGACCCAAGAGCTGTTCGATTCTTTGATCGCAGGGTCTGTTCATGCACTTGCTTATATTGGCCGTTATCAATGTTGTTGTTTTTGTCAATTTTGCATGTGGAGTCTCACATTTTGAATAACTATGTTGTTTGCATATATATATATATATATTTTTTTTTTTTTCACATTTAGATGTATCCTTTTTTTCTTTTTCTTTTTTTTTTCCAATGAATACTTGTTAGATTTTGTCTTAAATTTGTGACATGGTTCTATTTTTAAAAGACATAAATCTGGGAAAGGTATCACAAAATTGTCCGTGAAGGAGGATGTCCTTGTCTTGCCATTTTCATTCACTGAATTTTTGTTTTCCTCATCCATATATAAAGAATAAATTTCAAAAAGAAGAACAAAAGGCCTAAATGTAAGGAACTGCTTAAAAATCAGTGGAATTGTAGAATAAAATATATGCCATGAAAAATTGTATCTCTGTTGAGAAATATTGTTGTATTATTTGATCCTATAAATGATATTAAGTTGGATAATGTTGTCATTTTGTTTATTTTCATTTAGATTTCTTATATTCATTATGTGTTCTAATTTTTATCTCATTTCTCATACACAACTGTCATTTATTGACACAAAGTCCTCACACATAAATATATATACGGAGATTTTTGAAAATACACCTTCTATATGGATTTTTAAGCTAAAATTCTACCAATATAACATTCTCTCTCTCTCTCTCTCTCTCTCTCTCTCGTTGTTTTTCACAACATCCTCATTTTATGTTATTGCTCTATTGTCTGTGATATGTTATTGCTCTATTGTCTATGATATGTTATTGTTTACATGCTTATTTAAAGAGTTGTGCAGTATCTATGTTGAGTGTGGCTTTATGTGGCAAGTTCTCCTTTTTGGTTAGTAACTTAGCTGAGCTTATATCATGGGGCATGTTTTATTTTCCTTACTTCCCATGTATCATTACTTAATTTGTATGTTTAAATGGTTTTAGCAAATATGCAGGATTACTATACTGCTCATGGTGAAAATGCGACTTTCATTGCGAAGACTTACTACCATACCACTACTGCTCTGCGACAATTGGGCACTGGATCTGATGCTCTTTCTAGTGTAAGTGTTAGTAGGAACATGTTTGAAACAATTGCCCGCGATCTTCTCCTGGAGAGAACTGACCACACTCTTGAGCTTTATGAGGGTAGTGGGTCAAATTGGAGACTGCTGAAAAGTGGGACGCCTGGAAATCTAGGCACTTTTGAAGATGTTTTGTTTGCCAACAATGAGATGCTGGATTCCCCTGCCATTGTTGCACTATGTCCAAACTTCCGTGAAAATGGATGCATTGTTGGGTTGGGTTACGTTGATTTAACTAAGAGAATACTTGGATTGGCTGAATTTCTTGATGATAGCCACTTTACAAATGTGGAATCAGCTTTGGTTGCTCTTGGCTGCAAGGAATGTCTTTTGCCTATGGAGACTGGAAAATCTAGTGAGTGTAGAACTCTGCATGATGCTTTGACAAGGTGCGGTGTGATGGTAACTGAGAGAAAGAAAACTGAGTTTAAAACAAGGGATTTAGTAGAGGATCTTGGTCGGCTTGTTAAAGGTTCTATTGAACCAGTTAGTGATTTGGTTTCTGGATTTGAAATTGCACCTAGTGCTTTAGGGGCATTACTGTCTTATGCTGAATTACTTGCAGATGAGAACAATTATGGAAATTTTTCTATCCAAAGATATAATCTGGATAGCTACATGAGATTAGATTCAGCTGCTATGAGGGCATTAAATGTCCTGGAAAGCAAAACTGATGCAAACAAAAATTTTAGTTTGTTTGGTCTGATGAATAGAACTTGTACTGCTGGGATGGGGAAACGGTTACTGCATATGTGGCTAAAGCAGCCTTTATTAAATGTGAATGAAATCAATGTCAGGCTGGACCTTGTACAAGCATTTGTGGAGGATACTGTGCTTCGCCAAGACCTGAGGCAGCATCTGAAAAGAATCTCAGATATAGAGCGACTGATGCACAATCTTGAGAAGAGAAGAGCTGGTTTGCAGCATGTAGTAAAACTTTATCAGGTAGATTCGGTTAGTTTTTTTCAATGCTTTCTACTTATATTGTGTGATAGTGTCCATGTATTGTTAGTATGACTGAAATAAGGTTTGATGTTTCAGCTGAATAAAGATAGTGTTGTTATTTTTTTTATTACAAATTTAGAAAAGTAATCTTCAACATCATTCTGATTACGATTGCTACTTTAGACTTTTCCTTTATATTCTACTTCAGTTTTTCAATTGGTTGGTTAAGAATGTTTACATGGCTTCATCTTGAGAAATTTTGACTTGTTCATAGTAGAGTCGTCTGCTCCTATCTGCACATTTTTATTTCTTCGGAATTGGGGTTAGAGAAATACTTTGTTTACGTTTTGTCTTTTTCTACACTCTTGATCATGTGTATTAATTCTACAATATGATGCCTTATGGTAATGAGAGCAACCTAGTTGCTGCCTTTGGTTTCTGTCTCATGTTTATAAGTTATAAACTGAATAAACCCTCTAGTTAACCATTTTTTTTCCTTTAAACAGAAGGTTGTGTTTTATATTGATGCCCCCCCTCAACCCACCTTTTTTTTTATTGTGCAGTCAAGTGTCCGACTTCCATACATTAGAAGTGCCCTGCAACAATATGATGGACAGTTTTCATCATTGATCAAGGAAAGGTATTTAGATCCCTTGGAATATTTAACAGATGATGATCACTTGAACAAGTTCGTTGCTTTAGTAGAAACTTCTGTTGACCTTGATCAACTCGAGAATGGAGAATACATGATTTCATCAAGTTATGATTCTGCTTTATCTGCTTTAAAAGATGAGCAGGAGTCTCTGGAAAGCCAAATACACAGTTTGCATAAACAAACTGCTAATGATCTTGATTTGCCTATAGATAAGGCATTAAAGTTGGATAAAGGCACACAGTTTGGACATGTCTTCAGAATTACAAAAAAGGAAGAACCAAAAATAAGGAAAAAGCTCACTACTCAATTTATTGTCCTCGAAACTCGAAAAGATGGAGTTAAATTTACAAATACAAAGCTTAAAAAATTAGGGGACCAGTACCAAAAGATAGTTGAGGAGTATAAGAATTGTCAAAAAGAGCTTGTTAACCGAGTTGTTCAAACTTCAGCAACTTTCTGTGAGGTATGCATTCCTTGTTATAACTTACAGCTCTCTCATGGCTCCTGTTCTGATCGAACAAAATTTGATGCTGCAGGTATTCAAGTCTTTGGCTGGCTTGCTTTCTGAATTGGATGTCTTACTTAGTTTTGCTGATCTGGCTTCTAGCTGTCCTACTCCATACACAAGACCAGACATCAACCCACCTGTAAATATTTACAACCATTTGTTGCCTTTTGTTTTCTTACCTAGATTTGTTTTTTTCTCTTTTTGCCTTGTTTCTAAGATGCACTTCTTCACGGTTTCGCTATTTTGATATTTCTTGTAATAGGATGTAGGAGATATTATATTAGAAGGGAGTAGACATCCTTGTGTAGAAGCTCAAGACTGGGTGAATTTTATACCAAATGATTGTAAACTTGTGAGTATTCTTGTGATCCAATCCAGAAAGGAGGCTTCTTCTTCTTCTTCTTCTTCTTCTTTTCTTTTTTCTTTTTTCTCTTGCCTTTGTAAATTAATGTGACCCACTCCTTGCCCTTTGGCTATTCTTATGTATCAGGTTAGGGGGAAGAGTTGGTTCCAGATCATCACAGGGCCTAACATGGGTGGAAAGTCCACATTTATCCGACAGGTGTGTTGTTTATTAATTCAGATTAAATGGGTTTTCAACAGATCTTATCAGAGTAACTAATTGCTATTTCATAGCTCCATTCCTTGTGACTTTGAATTAATGTCTTTGTATTTTGCTGCTGCTCTTTGCTGGAGAAAATACCAGTGGGGGGACTCAACAACACTTTGTATGATCTTGTATCAATTCTGAGCGCTAACACCCATCCAAAGTTTGTTGCATGCTATTCTATTTACTTTGATGTTAAAAGATAAGAAATTGGCTCTGTTTTTGTCACATTTGCAGGTTGGTGTGAACATTCTGATGGCTCAAGTTGGTTCTTTTGTTCCTTGTGACAAAGCTAGCATTTCTGTACGTGACTGCATTTTTGCTCGCGTTGGTGCTGGTGACTGCCAAGTGAGTTACATGGCATTTCTTGTGAAGTTTCAACATTGTTTGAAAGATTGTATCCCGAGCTACTTATTATACTATTTATTGGTCTATTATCTTTTTTTCTAACAGTACAAAGTCTGTTTCTCCCACATTTCTTTGTTTCTGAATCATATAAACTTTATGTTGGATACAAAAGATTAAAGCAGCAACAGTTGCTGGACGTTTTCAAATCTGGGAACTTGCACACTGACAAAATGTACTTGTCAACCTCAGAACTTTTTGAGTTGATCGCTCTGTTATCATGTTTTCATTTATATATATATCTATATATATAAAATATTTTTTTGCCAATGCTTTGGGACATTGCCAAGGGAAGCTTTAGCTAAACTCTTAATTGATGCCCAAGCATGTCCTGGTTGAAAGGAAAATACACTTCTCTCTTTAATGATTTGTGAACTTTTATTTCTCATAATTCACACTATAGGTGGATAAACATGAATTGAAAAATGCTATTTAGATAGGATCTTGCATCTTACTTAGATAGGATTGTGCGTCTTACTTTTTATATATATATATATATATATTTATAACTGCTTCTTAAAGGATTTCCTATACAGGTTCCAAATTATTAGCAAAAACTACTGGACTATGGACCAAGTTTCAATCTTAAGAGAAAAAAATAAGGCATGGAATCTCAGATTAATAATGTGTTTAATATTGAAATATTGTGCAGACACTCATTTGGTATATATTTTTCTTACAGTGATTATTATAATTAGTGCTATCTTAAAATATCTTGGAACACTGTGGTTAGCCAGCTCAACTTTAGATTCTTTGCAGCAAAAAGTTGACTAAATTTTTTTTGGCTACTGCTTGGTGTTAGGTGGTTTCACTTCCAAGTTATCTAATCTAAACCTAATGCTAGCAGCAAATATTTATCATTTCTTCAATCCAACATTCTCTTACTTCAATTGTTGACTGTTGTAGCATTTGGAGGAATGATTTCTTTTCTGATTCCTATATTATTTTCTTTTCTGTATTTGTTTTCCTTTTTCATTCATTTCTTTTCATTCTCAAGTTTGATTTCGTTAAATTCTGAAGCCCTATGAGATTTAATCTTAAGGAATGAAGTAATAATCTTGGGAAAATGGGAGGGGAAATGATTTGACTTCACTATTTCATAGTTATTCAAAGAAAATAGAAAATTCATGTATGAAATTCCGTGTCAAATTTATCAACTTTGCCCATTCATATTTAACCAATTAGGTTACCAAATTGAATTTGATGACTAGTGTGTGGATTTAGAGCTAATTTTGGATAAAAGGTTGGGTTGTTGTCTGGTGTTAGGAGCACTTTTCTGATAAGCCTATATATTGCATTATAGTTTTCAGTGAGGATGAGGACCATCTTCTCATTCTTCTGCTGTTATATCTCTCTCACAAGTCACTCCGGAGTTATGGTAACTGAACAACATATTTAGCTTACTGCATGATATCCACTTGTATCAATAACTACCACTGCTTAGGTTTAAGCAGCAAGTTGTTCTAGCTGGTTCATGCTTTAGTTCAGTACAATTTATTTATGCAAATGTTTGACATTTTAGATCCTCCTCTAATATATGTTGGTTATAACGTGTTATTTCCTTGAGATCGAAGTTGAATTTTTCTTTTTATTATCATTTTTTTTTAATTTTTCCTTTCTTTCAGCTGCGTGGAGTTTCTACCTTTATGCAAGAAATGCTTGAGACAGCATCAATATTGAAGGGAGCTACTGATAAGTCACTGATAATCATTGACGAGTTGGGCCGTGGGACATCAACTTACGATGGATTTGGTTTGTTTACTTATTGACCCTTTCTAAAAGCTCTCTGTTGCGCTTACTCTGTCATTCAATTTTTTCTTTCTCTCACTCAGTCTCTAGTGATGAGGATGGATAACCATTGACAAGTTGGGCCTTGGGACATCCAATTCCTTGTAGAGATGTGTTGAAAATCTATTTGCCAATAAAGAGATGTAGGACAGCATGACTTGCTCACTTGTCTTATGAAATTTTGTTGGTGATGAGAGTTGATCTTTTAGTTGTCCCACATATGTCAAAATGCCATTTCCATGGTCCTATATTCACGAAGCTTTTGCAACCAAGAGCAATATGCTATGGCTGTGCCTCTTTTAGGCTAGGATAATCTCATTATGTTAGGGCTGAGTTGATAAGATTGGATTAATTCTTTGTTGGTTTCTCTGTGCTTATAGATGAGGCCAGGATTATCACTGCCTCACCAATTTAGTACCATATAGAGTACATCAAAGATTTAGATTATCATGGCAATAAGTATTCTTTTCTGCTGTCTTCATTTGTCATGGGATGCTTGTATATTTCTTTATTCCAATCTAGTCTTAAACATGAAACTGAAGTTTCGGACAATTTGACTTTATATGCAACTCTCTGATGTCTGTGTGCATGTGGCAGGCCAGTGTGGTTGCAAGGTTTTGCAATATGTCTTTTTAATTTTCATGTTTGTTGGCAAGTGTTTGTGTTTGTATCAGCTCTGAATTTAGTTGACTATAATTCTGGAAGAAGAAACACCTTTACGAATACTTAGGTGTTTATTTGCTTGAAACAACAATGTGCTTTAAATTTCTTTGCATCTTGGTTGCAGAATGATGAACTAGTTGTAATGCTTAATGTGAATCATGAATGTGTTGTTTAATCTAGGGCATTGATGTAATCAACACTGAATTCCATCTGGCTGATCCATAAACTGGTCCTTCTCAGTTGCGAAAAGGCTTTATCATGCTTGTTCAATTTTTCTAGTTTAAGTTTTGTACATGCGATTACTCATTTCTACCAAATCCAATGTGTTTATATGTGTTGTTGAACCCTATTTTCAATTAGTTCCATTAATATACTTGCTCCTTTTGCTGCAATATGATATTACATATGAATAATTTTGTTAGATATTCTATATGATCGTAACTGAGCTACATTATGTTTTGCTCTGTTCTCAGGTTTAGCTTGGGCCATCTGTGAGCACCTTGTTGAAGTGATCAGGGCACCTACACTGTTTGCGACCCACTTTCATGAACTAACTGCATTAGCCTATGAAAATGTAAATTATGAACTCAATACAAAGCAAATTGTTGGTGTTGCAAACTATCATGTTAGTGCTCACATTGACTCCACAAGTCGCAGGCTGACTATGTTGTACAAGGTACAATGATTGACTCATAATATAAGGCCTTCTCAAGGATTGTAAAGGATAAGTTGAATGCCTTGCTAGTTTTTGTTCGTGATCTAGATTTTACATGCTTTCCATCATCTTTTTGTCACCAGTCTGCTGTAATTTTATTCTGGTTTCTGAGTTCTTGTCATTTTTGCATCCTTGATTTAGAGTTTAGAATATGTGCAGTCAAATCTAATATGGCCGTCAGTTTCTGACCCCTTTCTGGTGATAGGAAAACACAATAAGGAATGGAATATCCGGCTTAAGAGGGCCTCCATAGTTCATGTACAATTTAACAAAACTATCCACTAATACTTCTCCATATGTCTGCACTTTCCAGGTTGAACCAGGAGCTTGTGATCAAAGTTTTGGCATTCATGTTGCGGAATTTGCAAATTTTCCTGAAAGTGTTGTTGCCCTTGCCAGAGAAAAAGCTGCTGAATTGGAAGATTTCTCACCTTCTGCAGTCATTTCAGATGATGCTAAAGAAGAGGTTTGTTCTTCATTAAAATCACAGCTTATAAGAAGGCATACCTATTCTGTTGGTTCAGTTCCTTGTGATTGTATTCGTGGAAGACTGTTTTACACTAATAAACTTCAAGTTGATCCAATTTTTGGTAACATTAAAGTTGTGGTGACAAAGCTGATTTGTTAGTTGGAAGTACAACAAATTTCATTTAATCCAGTTGTTAACCTGCAGATGTAGTGCATTTAGTGCTCTGGACTTCCAGTACTAACATGAAAAGGATTTAATGTGGCACTAGTTAGCATTAGATCAATTACTTAAGTTGGTCAGGTAGAAATACCTTTAGTATTGTTTACATGTTTTGGTTTTGTGACTTTTCGCACGCACCCTTGCAATTTGAGCTATGTTAGAATTGCCTGAGGCATTGTTCTAGCTGCCGAGTGGAATTTCATGCTCAAGCGCTATCCTGTGGAAGTAATTTAACCAACTTCATGAATAATGTCATGGATGCAACTCAGAATATGACAGAAATTATTCCTTGTTGAGGTATAATTATAATCGTGTGCTGTAATATATTTTCTTTTTCAATACAGCAAATTTTGCAAGGAGGTAACTATAGAGTATGGTAACCATAGAAAATGTGCATAATGGGGCTGGGTTACATGTCATTGACTTTATATTTAATTAGCATTGTCGAAGTAGTAAGCTTTTCATTTCCAAAGGAAGAATACTTTCAGTAATTCTGTTGCCATTATGTAATTATTTCAAATGTACTTTTTGGTTTTTCATCCCTGAAATGCGCCATTTAATTCTGTTGATTATTAACAGGTGGGATCCAAAAGAAAGAGATTGAGTGATCCCAGTGACATGTCAAGAGGCAGAGTGCGGGCTCACCAATTTTTGAAGGAGTTCTCTGATTTGCCACTAGAAACAATGGACTTGAAGGAGGCTTTGGAACAAGTAAAAAAGATGAAGGATGACTTGGAGAAGGATGCAGTAGACTGTAGCTGGCTCCAACAATTCTTCTAGTCGTCCTTCAAATGTAGGTAATTTTAATGTTGGTACATTGGTAAATCCCAAGGTCGACGCTGTAAAAGAGATGTGTTTTGATGGATCTCTGCCAAAGTGGTATCAAATGCAATTACTTTCTTCTCCATTTTTATCTATACTACAAATGCAAGTGCAACTAGGAACGGTTACGTCAGAGGTCAGCCACATTTTGAGACTTGTTTGCTCTTTTTTGATTAATCCGTAGAGGGAGGAGTAAGTAGTGTAAATATCTTTTTTTATCCATTCTGGACTCTGGGATGAGAGAAAATGTATGATTCCTGACTTGAATTATATATGTTTCCCCAGTTTTTGGGAAAGCACGGGATCTTATACCCTCCAGCTTCCATTTGAAATAACATTATTTTCATATTTTGTTTAGCTACATTATGTTAGATTTCTGGGTTTTATTACTTTTACCACCGTATAATATGAGCACATTGTGATACCCTAAGGTTACAGGATTCCAGAGTTCATATCTCTCTAACAAATTTAAACCCTAAAAAATAAAATAATATATTGTGACACAATTACACAAATGCACCCTTAGCATGGGACATTATTTCAGTACCATGTCTTGAACCTGAGCCTGCTAGTTCCACGAGGGACAGCAGTTTTAGCAATTATTTATCCAGTCATTCTCATAACATTGTACAGGCATAGGAGATAAAGGCTACTTTGTTGGGTATATAAATATTAATATACAACTCATTGTTTTGTCTCATGGCTTGAAGTTACCTGTATTTCTTGCTGTTCATGATGGAAATGTCTAGACAACCTAACCTAAAAGATGCATGATATGGTTTCTAGTTAATTGAAGTTTTGTTTTCTTTTGATTTTATGGATAAGATTTGATGATATTATTCAAAATTTCAAACCATAGTTAAACCTATTAAATTTATATACTCAAATGATTAAAATTGTATGCAAATATACATAAATTTTAATTGTGAATGTTTGTTAATTTAATTAATAAAATTTTGTTCTTTTCGTATAATTTTTTAAGTCTTGTGTAAAAGTATCAAATTAATGAAATTATTATTAAAAGAGGGATTTGGTATTGTTAATAAATTTAAAATATTAATATAAAATTTGAAACAAAAAATATAAAAAAAATTAAAATTAAAAAAAATATACACACCCTTTTTTTTTTTTTATTATATTTTCAATAAAATTGAATAGAAATCACATTACAAAATGTATCCTAACTTCATTCAATAAATCTTTTAATAAATATGATATGAATATAAGGTCAAATATTATTTAAAAATAAAAAAAAAATGTAGGTGCCTAAAATATTTTAAAATAATATTTTCACGACAACACGTGTCTCCTTTGTCATTAACCTCCATGTGAACGCAAACATGCCAACGGTCAGGCTACTGCATTTCTTAAATACTGTATTACCTTTACCTGTGCTCATTTCACGGCACTGTCACACAAAGCTCAGAAAAGACAAATTACACTAAGCCGCGTAATCAGTTAAATATTTTGTATTGAGCATGGGTAATAAACTGTGTGCTATAATTGGATTTTCTTGCATATATTGAGCACAGTGCTGTCGTGGTATCTTTCCTTTTCCAGAAATAGGTAATTTCAGAATTACAATCCTTTCGGTTACGAGAATCCGACCAGCCCATATCCGGAAGCTCGGAAAATCAGTGCATATTCTAACCGTCTTAACGACTCACTCAAATGACCAACTAGAACAGCGGATTATTGCTCTCTGCACTTTCCTTTCATGGATATTTATGTAATTAACTAACCTTGGTGTCTGCGTACAAAACAAATGTTAGTTAACTTTCACCAAGGGTGAAATCGTCATTTTCTAATAGGCAATTCTTTTTCTCAGGCTTCCAAGCGAAGTTGGGAAAAGAGAATTTGCAATAACAAAAAGTTAATGCGTTTTGGCTTTTATTCATCAACACCAAACCGAGAGAGATTTTCAATGGCGCCCAGTGAAACCTGAATCGTTGTCGTTTCGTCCGCTGAATTAGGGCTGGATTGTACAGAGAGAAGAAGAAGGATAAGGAGAAGGAGAAGAAGAAAGATGAGCTGGAGAAGAGTGTTGAAGTCTGCACAGGCAGTGGTTGCACACAGCCTTCTCTTCTCTTTCACATTACTGCTCGTTCTTAAGCTCGATCACGTCGTTTCTTATTCTTGGTGGTTAGTTCATTTCCTCTCTCTTTTTGTCTATGTTGTTTGATTTTGATTGAATTACATTGTTTTATGTTTTATTTATGTCGAAATGATTGAAGAAATTGATTAATCCTGAGTTTTTTTTGGTGAATTTCAGTTTAGCGGCCCTTTCTATTTTCAGTTATCTATTTTGTTACTTTCAATTAATGATTAAATTATAGATGTTTAACTGTCATTGAGAATTATGAATTCTGGTAATTGTTTTGTTTGGTTTGAGATACAATTCATTGAGACAGTTCAAGGGTAGTTTTTTTTTTTTTTTTTTTTTAATTTATATTTATTGTTAATCGGGTAAATGAAATAAATCTTATTATACTATGGGAAGTAATAATCTTGTTTGATAGTTTTGAAAAATAACATCAGCTTTTAGCTTAAAACAGCTCAAACGGTGAAATGAATGAAGAAAAAGTTATGAAATTTGAAGTTTTATGGAAAATTGAAGTGCATTAAGTGAGAAATCTTTAAAGCAGGCATGCCTCAGAAAAGTTTTGATGCATGTGATGCTTCTCATTTCTGAGCAGCATACAATTATATTGGCATGGTGGCTGTGGGAAAAGTTTTCTGTTTGCCATTCAGAAAGTTTTGACTGGAAGTTCAATAATGATATTCATAAATTCATGCCTAAGGTGCCATCAGTTATATGAACCAGTGACGTGGGCTTCTGTGTAGAAGATTAGAGTTGTGTTTGGCATGATGGACAGGATTAGATTGTTACCAGTGGCTAGAATGGTTTGGTACTTAATTTCAGAGTACAGTTGTTTTGTGTAGTATTAGGCTAAATTACAAAACCTTACAGAGGACCAGCTTATTGAAATAGGATATTGCTTGAAGAAATAGAACTAAAAGTCCTGTGGTTCCACCTGGCTTAAATTCTATTTTCAGCTGCTACATTCAACAGGGTTTTCCGATTAAATCTGGTATTGATAAAACCTTGAGAAAGAAAAGGATTTTCTTAAGCGTAATGGGTGGAGTGGTGTCTAGGTGGTGGAATTCTGTGATAGCAGGAAGGGACTTGAACCATGTTTACTTCGATGTGGAGAAACAGAAATGGTTTATAGGTGGTAGGTTTTTGAAGCTGCAGCAATGGGAAATATCTTGTTAGGAATAATAGATTATAAAATAAAAATCAAAACTCATAAAGATATAGATATTTTGTTAAAGGCTAATACCTGTCCTAATCAATTTCTCCTGGGATCAACAAGACCTGTTGGCAGGTAACATCTTTGTGAGAAACTCTCCTAAAGGTGATTCCCTTCTATTGGGTCTTATTTGCTAGATGAACCTTCTAGTATAATGCCATTACGATCAAGATTTCTTGATTTCTCAAGCTGAAGTGCTGGAAAGGCTGTTTTTTGCTGTATTCATATGGCTCTGGCTCATATTTTTCCTTTGCAGAGAGGTATTTGTGTTTAATTTAAACTGCATAGTTACCATTGTATTGTCATCTCCACTTTGACAATATCCTGTAAAACTGCTGATGGTGGAAGAAGATGGAGCATGACCAATTCAGTGTTTACCTGGATTGTCAGAAATGAAGGCATTCTCAGTTGCATCCTCAGTGTTTTACCTTTTGAGTTGGTTTGTTTCTTCCTGGGAACTGGAAGCTCATGTTTATTCGTGTAATCTAACTAGTGGCGCTGAAACATGGTTCAGATATTCTCCCATGCTATTGGAGTCTGATCTTATTAACTTTTACTCTTCTTCTCATTGTCCCATATGGCTGAAGTATTAGGCTTTCTTGTCAACTATTCTCGCAAGTTTTAACTGAGTATGATTTAGCCATGACAGCAACACAACTTTGTCATCATGATGAGCTTGTATGGAGAAGCCTTCAAGGCTGGAGTAATTTGTGACATCAGGTGGAGCCCCTGATTTACTAATGAAATTTTCCTTTTAGTAGAGTGTGAATCTCTGTATATCTGTGGTCTTTGAAATGGGGTAATTGGCAGAAGGTCACTTTTGTGGATTTCAATTTAAAACATGCTGTGTTCTCTGCAACCAGTTGTAAGTTAGGTCTCTAAGGCAAAATGTTTGAAGTGTTAGGTAAGTAATTTTTAATTTATAGATCCATTTGGCATTTTCAAACTCATGTAAAACAAAAAAGTGCTTATAATTGTAATTTTTTTTCAGCAATTATTGGTGTGATAAATAGCACCAAAGTTCTATTATGTGTCTTCCTTTCATTTCATTTTTTTGTTGTGATTTTTGATGTGTGGACTCCATTAATAGTTTAAAATTATTTGAATTTTAATAAATAACATATATTATTGATATCTGAAGCATGTTGTTTGTCGGTGACTTTGATTTCTGGCATGCAGGATAATATTTTTCCCAATTTGGATATTTCATGCAGTGGTTGCACGAGGAAGATTCTCGTTACCTGCTCCATCAGTTCCACGTAATCGTCATGTGAGTTTATATATTTCTCTGCCGTTCTGCATGAAATTCAATGGCTTATTATTTTTTCTACTTCTGTCATATTCTTGTAATTACTAAGAAAGAAATTCTATTTAGTGTTATGCAAATTAAATATTCATATCCATGATCAAGAGTCTTGAATAAGATCTCTCTTTTTTGGACAGTGGGCACCTTGCCATGCGATTGTCTCAACACCATTGCTCATTGCATTTGAACTGCTCCTTTGTATATATCTTGAAAGTGTTTATGGTATGTACAAAGACCCTCTAATCATTGGTTTTATAGTAATGGGAGTTGACAATGATTCTTCCTTGTCTCCCTTCTCTTTTTCTGTTCTTACTCGTACATGGTGAATTTCTCAAAAAAAGGCAAAGTTGGTTGAAACTGTTCTCTCTCGTGATAAATTCAATGATAGTTGGTTAACCAAACATGAATTCATTACATAAAGATTTTTTTTTTCAGTGTAGTATGCACTTCAAGGCTTTAAAATTTTGTTTTTCACAGTTGATGGCGTTGCTGCTGTCAACTTGAAGATTGTCTTTCTTCCCCTGCTGGCATTTGAAGTAGTTATTCTAATGGACAATTTCAGGTATGTTCTTTAGCTGAAAATTCAATCTAATTCATTTCTTTTTTTCTTATTAAATTCCTTGGGCTAGTGACTAATTTCAGATATAGTGCTTTTTCTTGCTTGAAATATAGATCCCAAAACAAAAGATTGAGTTCAAGCAAAATTTTAATGTTATTTGTTGTTCCTTTCTTATATTTTGTTTTCATCATTTTAGTATTGTGTACCAATTGAAGTGCTGATCCATTAACTCATGGATAAGTGACCTTTATATTCATACACTCGTCCCAATTTCCAACCTTTCTTATTTTAGATATATATTTTCTCCCTCTGATTTATTGATTTCTGAGACCATAAAATGAAATTCCAGCCTTCTGCATGCTAATGGTTTGTTTTTGCTTGATGGCACCCTATCAATATTGGGAAATTCCAGATGCACTGCTTGTTGTAGAGAAATTGATGAATCTATTTTTTGCTGATTCAAATATTACTTTGTGGCATTAAAATTCCAAAAAGGAAAAGAAAAGAATCTATAAGGAAGGCTGTACTTGTGGATGTATCTCCTTTGAATTTGCCTATATCAGTAGAAGTATATCTCTTATTAAGGGAAAAAGAAAAATGTCTGAGCTTTTGAATTTTCTTCTCTGTGGGCTCATTCTTGCCAGTGTTGTATGAATAAAGAACATCATTTTCTGTCAGGTTAAGCTTTTGTACTACCAGTGACTTTACAGATCAGTAGGTTTCTTGTTTGGTTCTGAAGTTTGATGCACAAACTTGGTCACTTGGGAACTTAATAGTCCATGAAATAGCTAGTGCAGTTTGTAGCAAAAACAATACACGCTTAAACTGTAAACGACGTTTCCTCTGTTTTTCACTTTCTCCCCTCAAATCCAAAACTTATGCTGTTCTGCTTTTCTGGTAATTCATTGCTGTCAGTCCTTTTTAATCCAATCTTATACTAGCTTTGTGACTGAAGATTCCTTTTTTTTTTTTTCTTTTTAATTTTTAGAATGTGTAGGGCTCTTATGCCAGGAGATGAAGAAAGCATGAGTAATGAGGCAATATGGGAAGCATTGCCTGTAAGTGTGGCCATATATAACACGCAAGTGAAAATCTCTCACAAATTAGACTCATGGTTGATGAATTCTTTACATACTGGACAAGAAGAAGGGAAAAATAACAATAAAAGAAAAAGAATCCTTTTGATAATTTGATTTCACACCATAAGAAAATTGTTAAAAACTTCAGCGTTGCTCAGGAACCATGCCTGCCCAATCACCTTGCGAATTTTGAATAGACAAATAGCAGATTGTTAGGTTAGCTTGAGCCTTGGGTCATCATTTGAGTTATAGAGAATACCTGATTTGGATTATAATACATTTCTTTATCCATCTTGCTTGTGTATAAATTAGATAGAGTTAAGTCTCTTTTGGTGCTTGAAGATTTCATTGCATAGAGATGGAAATTATTTGTAGGAAAATAGTGTATTTGGTTTCCCATCTTTTGGAATTCATTCTATTGCTGTTGTCATGGGGCACTTCATCTTTGTTTAGCAAAGTGCAGTATATGCTGCTGAAAGTTTTGTAAGTGTGGAAATTATTTTTAACAATTAGGCATTATCATGAGCTTTTCTTAGGTGGTTTTGTAACTGAATATTGGTAATTTGGATGTGGATATGTCGTTATATCTTGAGATGACTATTTCTGAAATTTTAGTCTTTTGTGTGTAGCACTTTTGGGTTGCAATTTCCATGGTCTTCTTTGTAGCTGCTACAGTCTTTACCCTTCTGAAGCTAAGTGGTAATTTCTTGAAGTCCATCTAGCTCTTAAATAAATTACATGTTGTGCTTTCTTTTTTGGGTTCATTTTGTACTCTTATGATTCGTTAAATTTTATGTTCTTGTCATATTATTTTTAGGCATCACATTTGTAATAACAATGCCAACAATTTTATTTTTTTTTTTGGGCCTCCCCTAAAATTCTCGTATTAACATGATCTTACTTTCAATACTTGTAAAAGAAAAAGTGGTTCATGGATTTCCGGAATACTATGTGTTAAATCTTTTTCATTTTTTTTTTTCTTTTGTGTTGTTTGGTTGTAACTAGAAAAGAGCTCATGGAGTATAAAAAAATGTTTCTCAGTCTATTGTGAGAAGCTCAATTTTTAGGCTTTTTAGAGAAGATCTTTTGGATCTTTTTTTAAAATTTTAAATTGTATAGAATACTCTTTATTTTTATTTTAGTTTTGCTTCATTCCTCTCATGTCATGGCCTTAAAAAACTTGTTTATTAAGGTAATGGGTCTATCCATAAAATTCTACAAGTATAAGATCTACTAAAAAGCTCCGTGTGGAGAAGCTATACCACAAACCGTACGTATATATTGTGGTGACTTCTTTTGGAATTTGGCGAAGTGAATATGAGTGAACTATTGCAAAAACTCTTCCTTTGTGAATGGGCCACTATTATAAATTACTAGAAAGGAATTATTTCTTTGTTGAGCAGTTTCCCTGTGCTTCCAGGCAGTCTATTACTCTAATAGAAGGTTTTAAAATATTTGGTATTTGGCTCTGGATGTAATCTTAGGACTATTTCTTTAGTGGCTCATCTCCTTGGTTAGTGATTTCTTGAGACTTTTCCTGTTGTGGCTAAAGAGAGGAGATTTTGGATGATGACTTTTCATCAAGTAATTTGGACTTTTCTTGATCCTGTTCTTTTTTTACCTTGGAATGTTTCGTTAGTCTGAACTATTTGGTTTTGGTTACCCCAGTACTAGCAAACATCTTTGAGTCTTACTGGTGGCGATTTCATATTAGCAGATGTTATGTCTGATTCTGTACAGGATATGTATTTACCTACGCATGGATTTTGTGACTTTTCCTGGAGATAATGGAGAAATACTGCTGTTTTTTTATATTTAGTATCTTTTGGAATTTCCTGGGTTTTCAGCTTTGCTACTCATCCTTCATTAGTGATATTCTAAAGGCTCCTTAGATTTGCATTCTTGGTCTCATTATTTGTTTCTGTAATATGTTTATTAGTCTCAATATCAACATCTCCTTATCATAATGAAAGTTCCATATATGGCCTCCAAAATCACCGTACATATTACTTTTGCCACTATAATATAACTGCCAAAAAATGTTTGCCTTAATATGATTGATCTACAATTTACTATCATCCACAATCCAGATCATTTATTTCATAATTTTGTCATCATAACTAGTTTATGATTTTTCTTTTGTGAATTTATGCAGGTTATGTTGGTTCTCTTCGCTGGTGGGATCTATTTATAAATTTTGGGTACAGTTTCTCTGCTCAATATATTTATAAATTTTTTGGGTTGTTGCCTTTAATATAGTTACTTGAAAGGTTGTTCATGGTTTAGCAAGATCATAAGGTGATGAATGTGAATATATAATCATTTCAGCATTGCAGAATGCTTTGCTTTTCTTGTTTGTACAAAATGGTCTAATCCTGTAATTCACCGAAGTCCTCGCACAAGACAGTCTGCTTCATCTTCTAGTGTTAGATATCTTGACTGGAATAGTGGCTTGGTAGTTTCTCCAGAGGAGGATCAGAATCTGGATGGAATGTGTGGCCTTCCAGACATTGGTGGCCACATTATGAAAATTCCAATAATTGGATTTCAAGTTCTGCTTTGTATGCGTTTAGAGGTATGTCAACTATTGTTTTTTATTTCTTTAATAATGGCTACTGTTTGGTTTGCTTATTAATAGATCCAGATTTCAGGAAACGCCTTCTGGTGCTAGAAATATACCACTTCCAGTTCTTTTCTCTCCACTTTTCGTGCTGCAAGGTGCTGGTGTCCTATTTGCTACATCTAGATTAGTTGAGAAAATTGTACTTTTAGTACGAAGCGGAGCCGGCACAGGAATATATTTTAGATTTTCTTCACGAGCTCATGATTGCTTTGGGTTTTTGGACCACGGCTCCAGGTAATGAATTTGCAGTTTCATTAGATGGCAATTCTGAATAGACAAGATTGTGCACTTGTTGAATCATGCCAAGAGTTGGATGATACTTTATGACAGCATTATAACATTTTCTGCATTGGGCCATTTATAAAAGCAGGCTATTGGGTTGGTGGTCAATCGATGAAGGGAGCCGAGAAGAACAGGCCCGACTTGTCCATGAAAACAACACTTCTGGGTTAGTATATTGTAGAATTTATATATTAAATACAAAAATTGCATGCATTTTCAATTTTAGGTTTCTATTAAATATGATTTTAAAAATTGGAGAGAGGAAGAAAGTGAGGGTAAAACAATAGAAGCAAACTCTTGGGCGCATCTGGTATTGTTTTTCCTAGTGGGTTTTTTATTTCGTTTTTCAAAATGAAAATTAGAGTTTTGGGATCCAAAAACAAATAATGTGATATCCAATTCTTACATTTAAATTTTTTGGAGTAGTATAAATTTTTAATTTAAAAAATAATTATATTATAAAGCAAGTTATATTTGTCTTGGAAATTTTTAGAAAAAAATTCGGAACAACACATCATCATTTTTCATGTTTTTCAAGCCATTTTCATGAAACACCTCTACTGAACAAATTTTTATCATTTTCATTTTTTGAAAATGAAAAATGACATTTAGAAAACAATACTAAACAGCCCCTTAAATAATAGGAAATTATTTGCTTAATGTTCTGGTAAGTAGATGTGAAAATTGCACCAGGAACTTGGTTACTATTCCACCACAATGAAATCTATGATAAAAATTTTATGCTTAAAATGAGTTAAAGCTGAACAACACTATGTTGAGTATAGTTGGTGCAATGTAGTTTATTATGTGATGGTGCACCAAATGAAGTAGCCCAAATCTTATTTTCATTTCCTGATTAGTTGTCTGATATTGTGTTTTGTGTTCCACTTCCCCAAATTGCAGGTATAACACTTTCTGTGGTTATCCACCTGAAATAGCGAAGAAAATGCCTAAAAAGGATCTTGCTGAGGAGGTGATTATAATTCTTACATTGTTCTTCTTAATATCATTTTTTTGTTACATTATTTGTATCTATGTTTCTATTCTGTGTTGGTTGCTAATTTGGGTCTTTTATGTTCCTTATGTAAAGTGTTGAACACTGAACTTGTTACCATCCTGCTCCTGCCGGAATTTATGTTTATTGCATATTTTTGGTTCTCATTTATCTCAGGTATGGAGACTTCAAGCAGCTCTTGGCCAGCAGTCAGAAATCACAAATTATAGCCGGCAGGAGTTTGAAAGACTTCAAAATGTAATGCTCTCAACTTTGGAAGATGGTTTCACTACAATATATTTATGAATACAGTGCTTTTTCATGGAATTTGCCTTTGGTCCTTTTATTCGGCAACGGCTAGTAACTCAAAGTTTCTTGATTTATTGTGCAGGAAAAAGTTTTATGTCGAGTTTGCTTTGAGGGAGAGATTAGTGTCGTCTTGCTTCCATGTAGGCATCGTACACTTTGCAGGTATGATCATTTATCTGATGGCTTAGAATTGCAACATATAAGTCTATCAATACAATTTTTACATCTATCAAAATTTCCCATCTCCTTTTGAGAGTCATGCTCGTCGTTGGTTAATGTGCTGCAGCACCTGCTGTGAGAAGTGTAAAAAATGTCCGATTTGCCGTGTCACCATAGAAGAGCGGTTACCTGTATATGATGTTTAAATTTCTAGACGCTGGCATTTTTAAAAGAACTGGGAGTGAGCTCCGCAGGGGTCAAATGATTTCGATAAGGGAAAACGCTTTCACAGTTTTCGCTAGAACTTTTACGCTGGGTAATGTTGTTTGTTTGATTTTTGACACAAGCTAACATTAGGAGGTAACAGAGGCTACTCTCATATGGTTATAACAAGAATTTTTTTTTTCTTTGTTAAAGTTTAGTTTCGTAAATATATATATATATATATCTCTCTTTTAAGAGAAATAAAGGATGTAACCTGTTGCTTTATCAATAATTGTTAGGTTGCGCATTAATTTTGTTTTGTTTTTTTAATTAATATTTGCAATACAGAAGCAGGCTTCTCTTCTAATTTGAAAATAACTTGAAAAAAAAAAAAATTAGTAAAACAAAAATAGTTAAACAGTTTGGATAAGGAGAATGCAAAGAAACCTACTAAACTGCTGGTCTTCTGCAATGCAGAAGGAGAATCTGCATACTTGGAACACGATTAACAAATTAAACATACAATTGGTTTAACAGAAATGAAACTCCTGGCAAGGCTTACAAATAAAATGCACCAATTTCATTTGTGAAAAACATATTTGATGCTTCCCAATTCCAAATATGAATCCCACAACGAATTATTTCACTCCACTGCCAAAACATATTCCTAACCCTTGGCAAACCTACCTGCTGCCAGAAAACACATTATTTTCATTCCCGATTTGGAAATGGGAAAGAAATAACCTCTTGGAAATTGGAATGGGCTGTGAAAACTCACGAGCAAGTAGCAATGGCAAGACCTTCTTGCTTAGAATTTGGAATAATGTTGCCATTTTTGTTGTTGTCGTTGTTGCCTGGTTGCTGCTGCTTGTTAACTAGTTTCTGATTCTCAACAATCTTTCCAACATAATCACTGAAGCATTCATCAATGCTTGTGAATGGAGTGTCGGGATACAGAGAGCAGACTTCAACATCGTTAGGCTTGTCCAGTGAGTAATTTATTTGGCAACCCTTTATGAAAATGTCATGTGTCAATGCTGCAACAACACTCTGTGGGATTCTCATCTCTATAACAACCATAAATTACGAATAATAAATTAAAATATTATTAAAAAAATAAAAAAACAAAAAACGAAAAGGGGTTATAATTATTTATCTGTATGAAGCTAATAATAAAATTAATTTACCTCTGGCAGCATCAAGAAGATCATCTTCAGTGATAGTAACTCTAGGGATAGAGCGGCCAATCTTCTTCTCCCATAAAGAAGCAAGATCATTCATGTTAACTAAATTGTTTGGAGGTCGAAAATGCAGAGTTTTGTTCAGTGTTTGATCATCATCCATGGCTTTTACTGTGAATTTTCCAATATCACTTCCAGCCACAAAATATGCTGCATTCAATTTGTAAGGAATTAATTAATTACAAGTAAGTACAAATGAAAGCGAGACTTGAGAGTCCTCCGGAAGACTAGCAGATAAATGGTCACTTGACCTAGCCACCGAATGAATAATAAAATAAAAGAATATCTAATTATTCTTTGTTTTATTTTATAATATAAAATATAAATTTCAAATCTTAATTTTATTATACCCACTATTTCATTTCATGATCTCATGGTGTTTAATTTTTTTTTTTTTTTATATATTTTTTTATGAAATTAAATTAATTATTAAATAAAATAAAATACAAATGATATGTCTAACCTCAAATTCAAATTTATAGAATATATAACTATTAATTAATTGTTTAGTATTCATCCACTTCCGCCTGTTTAGGAACCAACCAAACATTCTGCAGCACGTTTCGTTTAAGATAAGATTACATGACACACACTGTTGTCTGCGTCTTTTGTATCGAAACTACCCAAAACCAATCATTCTATCTGTAAATTAATTCTCTCTACCCCGTCACCTCACCTACTGCCCACTACCTACATTTTGTTTTATATTTACAGACAGCCAGACAGAGAGAGCATACGGATCCCTGTTTAATACCAGTACAACAAGATAAAAGTGTTTTTTAAGTGATAAAGGCTATTTATTCGAACCCACCTTTGATGGAGCCATCACCGTAGATTTGGAATTGATCCAACGGTGGGAGAACATCGGAAGGGTGTTTGTTATCGTGATAAGGCCAAGAAGCAATGGAATTGCAGCAAATGTAAGTGTAGGGTATCCCAGCCTTTTCAATCGCCTTTCTCACCTCCCTCTTAACGTTGTACAACGCTAGACCCGGCTCCACCGGATCAGCTCTGTCTATGTCGTGTCCAAATTCAGATGGCAGAAACCTCTGCGCATTTAGTAATGGATAAACTTTACAGTGACTTCATGGTACAGCCGATTGTACTATAACAAAACTAAATACCCAAAATAAAAATTATACAAAAGGAAAATTGGAATTCATTTATTTATTGAATTGAAGGAAAGGGGAGGGAAGGGAAGGGAATACTACTACCTTCACAGTTCCCACTGCTTGAATGGCCCGAACGAGAACGAGTTGGTCGATGATGCAATCACCACCAACGGCAGAAATCACAACCTCGATATTGTACTCTCTCAAAACCTTCATCATGAAATCCTGATCGTTGATCGAGCCCTGATATTCCATGATCATCCATCGCATAATTAGTTATATAAAAAAATATAAGATGTCAAAGAATGTTTATGTACAAAGGCCATTGTTGTGCTTTACATGTATGATAATGGCTCCTTTTTCTTGGAAGGAGTTGACGATGGCGACCTTGGAAGGGGAGGTAAGACCGGGCCGAACGAGGAGGCAAGTGAGGCGGCCAGAGTCGATGCATGCTTCAGTCACAAACCGGCCAATAAACCCGGTTGAGCCGACGATCATAACAGGACCGGCCCCCGAGACAACTGGAGTTGAAGATGGACGGTTGTTGTTGTTGTTCATGACTGCAAAAGACTGGCAAAACAAATTCTTTTGAGGAAAGAAAATATAAGCAGCTGTAAAAACTCAAGGTGGCTAGAAAGCAAGAGGCCGTTTGTATTAAAAAGGAAGGCAACGCTATCAAGCGGGGGAGGCCGAAATACTACGCACCAGGAGCAAATTTGCAAGAAGGGTAGCATGAGCATGTGTTTGGTGATTGGTGATAAGAAGGAAGGGTAGATTTGAGGGAATCTGGTGCAACAGAATTAGAAGTGGTGACCTTGAGTTGAGTGGTAGATACGGGGCAGGCAAAGCCGTCGACCATTAATCCTTGTAACTTCCAAACTTTATTCATATTATTAGCTATACTACCCCATCATTTTGACTGGGTTGAATTTAGCAGACTATTTAATAAATAAAATATATGCTTCATTCCCAGGAAAATTAGGTCGTACGCCCTAAAATATTATTTATTTTCCTTTCATTTCGTTTCGCCGGTGTTGTAACAGAGACGAATGATATACTAGATTATGATTATGATTATTATTATTATTATTACTAAATATGGACATATTTATGAATGGCGATAAATGAGGTAAACTCGTACTTCTACCTCGTGTTTTGTTATTCATATTTTATGTCTTGGGACGGAGATATTCTAGATGCCCATTCTGAATCGATAAAAGTGTTCCAACTTCAGATCTAGTTGGGAAGTAAGAAGCCCCTTTGACATCTCTTCATCTGCAAATAATTCTTCATGCGAAAAGACAAAGACAAAAGACAAAGGGCTGAACGTTGAATGAAAAAAAAAAAAAAAAGAAGAAGAGCATTTGTAGGGTACGGTATGACTTGATTTATTCAAAATAAAAAAGCGTTATTTTTTGGAAGATATATCATATCTGGTAGTGAATGAATCTACTCTACACAATACAACCAATCTTTTTTTAATTTATTGATTTTGTAATAAAAAATATAGGGTTTTATCACTTCTCTAATTATCTCTTCGTTGGATAGATTTTATTGGCCCAAGTGCTTATTTGTTGAGAAGCCCATCCAATTCAGAGCAATTAATAAGATTCCGTTATAGAAGACACCATGTATTCTGAAGACTTCGCCATGTTATGTTTGATCCATGCTTAATATCATAAAAAAATGAATATAAATTTTTGATTGCTATTCAGTATCGATAATAAGTATGAAAAAAGTATCTAAAATTATGGAATTTAGATATTTTATAACTTTTTGTTTGGAAAATTGATTGAATTTGGTTGTGAGGTTTGAATATTAAGTATGAATTATAGTTCGAATATTTTGTGATCTATTTCATATATTTCATGCTTTAGATACTCGAATGAATATCAAATAGGGTAAATTCATCTCTATCAAGACAATAGACCTATTTTCTATATTATCAATAGGATCAATTAAAACAAGTTACACATTCATATTTTAAAAATATAGAAATAAAAAATTTTCATAGTTGAACTACCAATCAACTAAAATAGAAAAAAAAATTTGAGACCTAAATGCTCATTTAAAAGCTAAA
Source organism: Khaya senegalensis (assembly GCA_032402905.1). Classification (NCBI taxonomy): domain Eukaryota; kingdom Viridiplantae; phylum Streptophyta; class Magnoliopsida; order Sapindales; family Meliaceae; genus Khaya; species Khaya senegalensis. The sequence continues at coordinate 2,366,878 of CP135557.1, read as the reverse complement.
ATTTTGAGGTTCTTGTGAATCTAATTCAATAAAATTTCACCCAATAAAATGGAAGTATTATAAATTTTCAAAAATAATAGATAGGAATATTGAAAAAAGGAAGAGAGTTATAGAATGGCAAAGGCAAATAGAGTTTTTATTCATTTTCGTTAATCTATAATAGGGTCTATATAGACATTTTTTATATGTCAAACCTATTAATTCTTTAGAAGTTTTAAGTAAATTGTATGTTTAGAAAATAATTAATTGTATAGTGTACTTTTATCTATAATTTTAAATAGAGATCTAAGATTAATATCTCATTTTTGAAGAAGTTTGCAGAAAATTATGAAACTTAGTTAAAATTCAATATAGCCTATCATCCTCAGATAAATGATTAATCAAAGAGTCATTTGAATACTGGAAGATATGTTTAAGTTTAATGCCCTAAATTTTTCAGGTTCTTGGACTGATCATTTGTCATTAGTGAAAATTATATATAATAAAAGTTATCAATTTAGCCTTGGAATAACACTTTTTAAGGAACTGTATAATAAATTGTGTAGATTTTCTACATGTTAGGCAAAAATTGATAGAGTTTTACTTATAGGTCCTATTAAAGTTGTGTTCTATAAGCTAATCACATAATATTGTAATTTTCTTTTGTAAATTTTTTTGGTTATTAATAACATATTTTATTTATATATACTTTTATCATTTGTGTATATATTTATATGTATAATGATAAAATTTATAAAATATTTGTAATATATATCTAATTATGATGAGTTCATATTTATGAAATAAATATATTAGGAGCATCATTTTCAAATATTTTCAATCATAAGACTTTAGAGTATGACATTTATAGTATTGAATAGGCTAGCACACACTATGCCTACTTGGTGAAGAGAGTTATTATTCTCATAGACCATTTGTGTGTGAATACTAAGACAAGTGTGTAGGTGCTTATTAAAAAATGAGTTTACTAAACTGACTTATAACAGAAATGTTCAAATAGTAATTGTGGTTAACTGTCAATTAGACAATTTTTTTTTGGTATCAATAATGTAAGTAATCCTTAGATTTAAGAACATTATAGTTATCTTGTGAGCAAAATACTATATTTTAATACTATTTAAAATAGATTTATATAATATTTATTACGAGTAGTTGTTGGGTATAATACGATACTTATGAAAATAGGTGAATATTTAATAAACAATCTATCACCTTTAGCATATTAGGGGAGTATGTTTTATGTGAATGATAAAAATATAACTTAAAAAATTTTTAGCCAAGGTGAAGTGTAGGATTAAAAAGTAGTTCTCGATGATGATATACTTTATGAATCATAATATTAAAATTCATTATACATAGTATTAGATATAGAGATTTTGACAATTTACCATGACTTTGGTTCAATCGGAATATAGTACGACAAAAAGATTAAATTGCACGGTAACTAATTATAAAAATGTTTATTTTAAAATTTATCACTTCATTATAGTTTGGGTGGCTATGATACATTACAATATGTCAATCTTAATCTGTAAACATATTTAACTAATTATAAGATGATTTATTAAATATCAAATAAATTGAAGAGTTTGATTTGAAATTTTAACATACGTCTATTATCGGCTTTATCGTGAATTTGTTGAATTGCACACAAATTGATAAGGAATTTACTTTAAATCATTTCAAATATTGGAAAGAATTTTCAAATATTGGCCCACTTAAATATAACACATTTCTTAAAATGATATTATGGTAATTTTCATATGAATTAGTATATAATGAGATTATATATTAATTTGTGAATTGTAATATATATAATGTAATTATTATTTTGCCAAATAAGTAATATATAATATAATTATATATTAATTATCAAAGTAAATATGTGTGATTTATTAAATGGACAAGTGGCATAATTACAAATTAGCGCTTGGCACAATTATCACTAAATGGGTATAATTTAAGATAAAATCAAATTTGCTTTACGAAAGTATGTAATTTACACATGAGATTTCTTGTTATAATATATAAAATGTGAGAAAGTTGTAGAAAACTTAAAAATTTTTTAAATTCATAATAATTTTTTTTTCTCATTTTAGTGTTTTAAATATAAAATTTTAATTTTAATTTTAATTTTTATTATAAAATAATACATTCAAATTCAAATAGGTTCAATTAAGGGTGGATTAAATATAGAGTGAGGTCTTCATAGCTCTTTTGAAGTTCTAAATAGTTGAATTTTTGAAAAAATTTAAAAAATAAGTAAGTTGTTTAACTTTTAAACTTTAAATTTTATTTATCAACTTATTGAACATAAAATCTTGGGTAATAAACATGCTAAGAAATCTAACAAGTCTTGAATTAGTAAAGGAAACTACTGTGAAAGTGAAGTTAAATAGGTAATAGCTTTTTACAACTCAAAGTTGATAGAAAAGTTATGCATATAATAGAATGAGGCTATTGGAGTTTGATGTAGGTGATTACATTTTCTTAAAAATCAAACTCCTCACAGATATAATTAGACTTAGAAATAAGAAAAAACTTACTCTAAAATTTATTAGTTTTTTTAAAATTTTGGAGTGAATTAGTGAACTATCTTATAAACTTACACTATTTCGCAATTATCAAACATTTATAACGCTTTTCATGTTTCAATATTTAAAAAGTATCAATAGGATCCTTCACATATACTAGAATGAAGAGATCTTACTTTAAATGAGAATGTTTTGTTACAAAAAAAAAGTTATTCAAATTTTAAGTTATAAGGACCAAATTATTTATAATAAGAGTATAAAATTATTCAAAATTTTATAGGTACACGGTGATACTAAAAGAGCCACGTGGAAACTTGAAAATCACACGTAAACTCAATATTTGAAATTATTTCAGACAAATACGTAAATTTTGATGACGAAATTCTTGTAAGAGAGAAGGATTAGAACAAAAGATACATTTTAAAAATAAAGGAGATAGAATATGTAGCTAATATTTTCTTATTTCATCTAGCTAAGTCTATCAACGTACAAGTATTATAACATCTACTTATTTCAATGAACAAATTCACTTGTAATTAAAAGAATCAGAAGCCAAGAGCCGAGGCAAAGAAAAAGAAAAAGAAAAAGAAAAAGAAAAAAAAAAGAAAGAAAAGAAAGAGAGGAAAATCAAGGGTCCACCAATGGTATAATTACATTATTTTACTTCTATTAATTTTGATAATTAATTTTAAATACTAGGTAAGTGTTATTTGTTGGTAATTTAATATTAAAAGTTTTATTTAAAGATATAATTTTAGAATATTAATTTATGATTAATAATTTAATTTTATTAGTATTTATATTATTATTTTAATATTAATCTAGGATA
>CP135557.1:2350777-2363121 GCA_032402905.1 Khaya senegalensis | reverse complement strand
TGCAATTAACAGACGATCCGATTTGTTTGAGGCAATGACGTGATAAGATCACAGAGGACTCAAAAACATAATAACTACTTAACAGGTATAGAAGAACGTGACACCGCTTATTTCCGTCCTTTCTGAAAACAGAAGCAGCAAAAAAATTTAAAAACAAAATCATAGAAAGCTACTTCAACACAATTTTCCCAGTTAAGTAATTGCAATCAACTCCAAATTTTCACAATTTACGTTTGATTGGATAATCCCAATGTATCTTCTAGTTCGTACAATTACTGTGAACCGGTTTACTTGTGTTATCTTTCGGCATCTTCATTTGGCTGTTTAGGAAATTGGGTACTGTTTTTGGTCGATCCAGATTGGTTTCTGCAAGAATTGTTTCATGGTTTCTTCAGTTTAGGTAAGAATTTCTGTACCCATTTGTAGATCTTCTTCGTTTTGTTGTTTTTGTTATGTAACAGCTTGTTTGGTTGCTGGGAAATTAGGAAAAAGAAAAGAATAGAATATAAAGTATACGATATTGAGTCATTTATGTGTTGTGTGTGGTTTCTAAGATTCGTATGTAATAAAGATAGGAAATTGAACTGAGCCAGATAGTTGTGTGACACTAAGTTGAGCTTAAAAGGTGAATCTTGATATATAAACTGAAGTTATTCCCTGTATTCTGCACTTTCTGAATAACCAAACGGGTCGTTGATGTAGTTCTTCAGAACTCTTTTAGTTCGAGTTCTTTGTATCTTGAAATCAATGTATTTTCTGGATTCTATTTGTTCAGCTTTGTTTTGCTCACTTGAAGATTTTTACAGGAGAATAATACCCCAGTAGAGATATCAGTATAGAAGTAGTTAAGTGTGCGCAGATGGTCTGAATCTTGATGAGGGAAAACGCTTGGGAATTCTAGTGGAAATGGTGGGTGAAGATGGTGAGAGTTGGTGTTTTTGATATATGAAAGGGTCGTGGACATGAGTCGATCACCTTCATTTTCCGTGAAGCCAGAGCTTAGTTTAAAGCCGGACCCAGAACTTTTGCAACAATGGGTTGTTGCCTTTTGCATCATTAGGTTTGATCTTGAACAAGGCCAGCTTATTGAAGAGTGTTATCCACCTGGTTGTCTCACACATGTTGAGGAACTTGAGGTTGCTTACAGTTCATTTCCCGATTCAGTTTCCCAGCACCAAAACCTATCGAGCATTCATGATTGCATCTTCTTTTTCCGGTTCCAAAGGAATGGAAATCCTCCACAGGGCGATGGGACTTCTTCTGAGATAACTATAATTGATGATAAAAGAACATCTCCAAAGCCCACAGAGAAGAAAGTACTTACAAGTTCGAATTATAGCAGTAGAGATTCCAGATACTTGTATGGTTTTGTATTCAATAGGCAAAGGCATGATGAGAGGCTTAAGCGAGGTGGGGAACAGAAATCTGTGGTGATATTGTCTCATGGTCCTTACTCTTGTGTGTTCAGACCATTGTTACAAATTATGGGTCCTTTGTATTTTGACATTGGAAAGAAAGCTATTGAGCATATTGCTGCTTATGTTTCAATGTGGCCTTCTCCTGTACCAGGTAAGTTAATGGAACTTCAGATTGGAAAAGCCGTGCTCAAAGTGAACTTGCCACCTGCACATAGCTTGCCCTTGGAAAGTGGAATGTTGTTTGAAGAGTTTGCTGCTTCTGTGGCACCTTTTCTTCCTAACAATCAGACCATTCCGCAAGGTCTTTTTCATGATTCAGATCTTTTTGGTACATTTCGGGGCCTTCTGTTGCAGCTTTGGGTGTTGTGGGAGTTGTTACTTATTGGTGAACCCATTCTTGTCATAGCACCAACTCCTCCCCAATGCTGCGAGGCTGTTGCCAGTCTTGTAAGTTTAATTGCACCACTGCTTTGTAGTATTGATTTTAGGCCTTATTTTACCATCCATGATCCAGAATTCAAACATTTAAATTCTCTTCAAGAGGGGGATACTTTCCCTCCGATGGTGTTGGGAGTGACCAACCTATTTTTTGTTAAAGCTCTGCGCAATATTCCACACATTGTATCTGTTGGAAGCCCTGCTCCAAATTCAAACCGGGTTGCTTTTGCAAGTAGGGCCACATCTGGCAAAATTTCTGGTAGACCTAAAGGATTTGGTCTTCAACAACTATCTCTTAAGTTTTCTCCTTCAAATTTGTTGAATGTTGTGAAGTTGAGGAGAGATGGTCCCCTTTGTCTTATGACAGAACATAAGGAAGCCATTTGGAGTAATTATGCTGCTACAACGAAGCCAGATACTTCTATTTTGAACAGGCTTATTGATGCTGGGATGTCACCTAGGATCGAGGAGTCCATGTCTGTTGTCAACAATGAGATCTTGAGGCGGCATTTCTTGGAGCTCACTACCAACTTTTTGGCTCCTTTTGGCCCATATTTTAGTATTGCTGCACCTTCTGAAGCATCTTCTCCATTTGTTGACCCTCCATCTCTCCCTTCTTTTAACGCTGATGAATTTCTTTCAAGCTTATCAGCGAGAGGTGTTGGTAAGTTTCTATCGAAGCGTATGAGATCTAATTGGCTGGAATTATACAGGTGATGGACCTTGCCATTTCAATCATTTACTCACATGTTATGTTTCTCACTTCATTTTCATCCTCTATTTTTGGTTTTTTATTATTATTTGATGTTGAGATAAAGATGCTTTATGAGTCTGTTCAGGAGGTTTTTGAAAGGACCAAACTTTATGCCATGGTTTCAAAGAAGACGTGCTGCAGCAGAACAAGAACAACGTAGGTTATGGGGGCAGGCAAGGATGAGGACTGACATACAGCAGCTTGTAGCTAAAATGCCCGAATTGGAAATTGTTGACACCTTCAATGCTATTGAGAGACATCTTATGCAAGAAATGGTGGTAATTTTTTCTTTCTTCAGGACAATATGTTGATTTCTGTGTTTGACCATTTTTTCAACAGCTGTTTCTACACTAATGAACCTCTAGTTTGCTATGATTTTGTCATGAGAGAAGCTTCCAACTATGCATGTGCACATGTACATGACACATTTATATCAATTTGTTGTAAGATTTTGCTTTTGATTATTGGTTGAAAGGAATGACAAAAATAAATGAATTTATTGATAATTTAGTGAAGCCAGAAAATCAGGCAGCAATTGTATTCCTAATTGCAGGAGTTGTAGTCTGTTGTTACTTTGCTCCTTTGAGTATTCTTGTTGAAGAACTGCAGGGCTACAAATGAGGGCTCACCAAAAAGAATCAGAAATTTCCAATGGAAGTTACATGCAAAATGGCCTTTACAATAACTCTGCCTTCAGTTTGCTGTTTGTGGGATTGGCTATCTTTTTTATCTTATCTCTATGACTTGTGATAAAGCTGGATACAGATATTATCCGAAACCCTACTCTCTTGTCCGAATTTTTAATTAAGCTTAACATGATAATTAAGGCCATAAACATGGATCAAAATTGAAGTTCAAGTGGTGAATAATGGATTGAACGAGCTTGTCACTTTAAGCAAAGAGTTCATAAACAGTCCCAGTTTTTCATTAACAAAGTGTGTTGTTATTACTGAGCCCTTGTTATTTTTCTCATTTGAAAAGACTAGTCTTTGGTACCTGTGACCCTGTGTGAAGCATTTATAAAAGCATTGATTGACCATAGCTCCTTGTGTATGAGAAGGATTTTGAAAGGATACTGAACTATAGAACTAGAAAAATATTTCTGCACGTTGATAGCGTTCACAACTGATGGAGAGATATTCCCTAATTCATTTAGGATTTCCTTGAGATTTTGCTTATAGGAATTTTAGGAGATTACTGATTTGAGTCAGATTGTTGCTTATGTGAGTATGATTTGTGTCACGTATTCGAGGCAAAAATATGAAAATGTTTTTGCATACTGATAGCATTCACAACTGATGGAGAGAGATTCCCTAATGCATTTAGGAGTTCCTTGAGATTCTGCTTACAGGAATTTTAGGAGACTACTTGTTTGAGTCAGTTTATTGCCTATGTGAGTATGATTTGTGTCACGTAATTGAGGCAAAAATATGAAAATTTTCTGCTGTGAGCCCATAAGACTTGAATCTGATCTGCATGTAAAATAATTCGCCTCATTATCTTTTCATACGTATTTTACTTTTAACAGTGTCAAAGATTGTTTACTATGATCTTGTACTACATATGTCTCTGCTTTATTTGATCCATAATTAGTGCATATATATATGCTCATGTGAATTAATAATCCATGGCAGTATTTTTACATACCCTAAATATAATCTTCAGTTGCAAGAATCTGGAGGGGCTGCTGCAGACTCTACAGAAACTTGGCAGAAACTAAAGGGAGACCTGCAAGCAGTGTTCAATGTACTTCCGAAGGATTTACAGCAGCTTCTGCTTTTCAACCCACAAAGGGCAGCTCTTTTACAAGGAAGTCTAGAACTGACAAAACCTTCCACTCCAATGACATAGCGTGCGTTGCATAGCTTAGAAATCTTGTGGCTTCAGGTATAGAGTTTCTTCTTGTGTTACCAAAGGATGGGACCTTTTGTAGTTTATTTGTTTCATCCTTCTTTCATGGGATTGGGAGAATTTCTCCTACTTCAGGCACACTTGTAACCTAGGTGAGACTAGTGTCTTCTTGCAATTATTTTTTTTGTTTTCCTTTTCTCATCTTATGTTATACGATTTAATGGTAAAACCTGATTTCATGTTTTTTCAGATATGTGAGAATCACTAATCTGTATCTTGAATCACTCTCTTCCCCAGCACTCTTGAGTCTGAGATAACTTTGCAAAACTACTAACAGATTAGATCATTCAAAATTCATGGCTGATCGATACTTAATTTTTCCCTTATTGAAAAGTTGAAGATTCATATTGTTTTCATTTTGAAGGTGCTATCTGTAAGCTACAAATGTTGTACAATTACTCAGGGTGGAACTCCCACTTGTAGTTTCTGTAATTCAAACATTGTTTTCAATATTTGCTGTTGGGTTTCACTGTGTTGTCAGGATTCTAGAGCTTTTCTCAAAAAGGAACAGTAAGTGGTGCATTTAGAACAGGGTTCATAATACTTGCTTTCGATAGAAATTAGCTGGTGACCGACCACCTTTGATTTGAAGTTATTGTTTGAGGCCCTTCGTGTTTATGTTTAGGCTTGTTTATGAAATGATTCATCAATCTTATGCATTATGCCCCTTGATTCTTTTGTTCCTTTTTTTTGGCCATTACAAATGAGTTTCCTAGTATTGTTAATAGAACTTTTCAACTTTTCCGTGTAAACATAAAATGATTTTCATTGTGTTATCTTATAGCCTGACCGATCACTAGCATCATATTCTTAAGAAGAAAATAGAAATTGAGGAAGATTCTGAAATTTACTGTGAAATTGCATTTCTTTTTCTTAAGATTCCATGAGTTTTAAAAGGAAAAGAGTCTCAAGTTGTGGATAGGACCACAACCAAGAAGCTATCTTATCATCTCTAGTATAAATAAGTAAAAATTGTGGAAATGCTGGTGTATGAGAGAGAAAATTGATTGTTGAAGGTGACAATCTTGAAATGTTCTTACGAATCCAATCTTGGTATATCTTAGGCTTTTGATGGGCTGGTGGGTTTGTGATTGGCGAGGAAGAAATTGATGCCTTGGTTTTACTTGCAGCGTCGTGGCATATGTCGATTAAGACCGGAGAAAGTCGGCTGGCTGTCACCATTTTTGAAAATAATGATACAAAATTTGATGATTACAACACAAGAGAGAGTTGATAAATGTATTGTAGGGTGCAGCTGGTAGTAGTACATTAACACAAACTTAAAAAAAAAAAAAATATTACCAAGACTTTCAATAATGACTTAGAAGAAAAAGTGGATGATTTAGCTGATTTTGAATATAAGAAAAAACTTATTTATTTAAATAGAGTAAGGATAAGAGATTTTGGTAATTAATTTTATGCCTATTTAATATTCTAACAAATCTTTTAATTATACCAAAAGAAATTAAATCTGATTTGAATTTGAATTCTTCTATGCACACTAAGATCTGGAGGAATTTAGTTTTATTTATTTATTTATGAAATAAAAAATTATAACTTTAAATATAAATTTAAAATAATCTTATTATTACGAGCTTTAAATTATATTATATACAAATGATAATAGTAATGTTATAGATACAAATTTATTTGTTTTATTAAGATAATTTGTAAGAAAAAATTTATATAAAAATAATTTATAATTATAAATTTATTTTATTTTATGAAAATGATAGTACACAAATTTATTATTTTTAATATTATTGATTAAATGGAAATGGGTTAGAAATGTGAAAAGAGTTTGTCGATGGATTAAAGTTTTTGACACCTTTCATTTCATTTGATTTCATGGGAAGGTTGGGTTAGATTCTAATGAAGAAATTGTACACTTTTTTGTAATTGATTGTGATTGCCAGTGCCAGTGCCAATGAAGTGGACAATCATTAATTGATTTTTTTTTGATATGAAGTGACACCTAAATGTTTCTTACTTTTGTACCATTTTACAATTATTGTCGCATCATATAATTTATTTTTAATTTTTTAATTTTAATAATTTTTTTATCATTATTTTTAATTAATAAAATATTAAATTTATAAAATGGTGGGTCAAATGAATGAGTCAATATATTTGGTCTCTTAGAGATCATTACTACGAGTTTTCTTTTCATAACCTATGGAGACCTAAAATAGCAGATTTTAGACTTTGGTAACTCAATTATTAATTAATTAATTAATAACTAAACCGGAAAATTAATAAATAATAACTATGAACGAATAGTATAGTAGTAAAGCTAGAAGACCAATTTCAAGTACAATCATTAAATGTCCTCCCCTACTTTTCTCCTTAATTAATGCGTTCTACCCACACCCCCAATATTTATTTTAAAGAGTATCATATTTGTTAAAGAATACAAAATTTTGATTAGTGGAAGGATGCATATGAACAAAATTTGTAGATAATTGAACGCATAATAATAATAATAATAATAATTTTAAAAATAATTTGATAAAACTTTTTGTATTATTAATGTGATAACTTTTATTTTTATTTTTGTGAATATTTTAATACAAGAGAGGAGAGCAAGTGAAAGAAACCAAGGAAAAAAGCGCCGCGTAAGAAATAGGAGAGTATGGGGGGAATGAAGAGTGCGCATGTGACGAAGGTAGTTGAAAGATTCTCCTCCTCTTCCATGATTGCATGAGATGAGATGAGAGACTCAAAAAATAATAATAAATAATAAAATTTCATTCATTTTAATTTTTTCAAATTAAATATTAATATTAATATTGCTATTATTAATTAATTAATTAGATTAATAAGAATTTAAAATAATAAGAGTACGGGAGATTTGGACTTTCAATTTGAATTATCATATTTAATTTAAAATATTGTTCAAAGAATCACATAATTAATTAATTAATTAAATAATATATCATATATAAAAATCTATTAAAAATTTAAATTTTAAATCTCTTTCTCGTTGATGTCAAATATTTATATATTTGATATTCAAATTTAAAAAACAAAACAATAAAATAACAAAATCCCTTATTTTATGTTAGGATGACACGAGCATGACAGATTACCCATATGATATCCTACCATTTACAAATAGAATTTTTTTTTTTTTTTTAAAGTGTGGTTCTCAATCAATTGATAGTTAGATGCCCACCTCACTCCTTATCCTACACCCCTCCTTATGTCCCGGCTCTCTTATCCTACGCACTCCCTTCAACCCCCACCTCTCTCTCTCTTCCTAATAAAAACAAACAAACTAAGCCCCGCGTGAAGAGAAAAATATAATTTATATACATGATGATGATGATGATGATGATGATATTGAAAATTTGAAACATTAATCGCCATTGCCATAATTCAATTACTTCAACTCAAGGGGCAAAGAAGAAAAAGAGAATGTCAAGTTCAGTTACTTGGAGCAGAGACGAAGAGAAAGCATTTGAGAATGCAATTGCAATGCATTGGAATGATGAAGAAGACTCAGAAGAACAATGGGAAAAGATTGCTTCAATGGTTCCTACTAAAACTGTGGATGAATTGAAGCAACATTACCAACTGTTAGTCGAAGATGTGCATGCAATAGAGGCTGGGAGTATACCTTTACCTTTTTATGTAGGAGAGGAAGCAACATCTTCTACTAGGCCTTTTCATGGATTTTCGAGATCAAATGGTGGTTATGGAAGTGGGCTTTCAGGCTTGAGTCATTACTCAAACGGACATGGAGGAAAAGGAAGCTCGAGTTCTGACCAAGAGAGGAGAAAAGGAATTCCATGGACAGAAGAAGAACATAGGTAAATCTATGAAACTCTGATTAAGTCAATCTTTGACTAACTTCAACTGACAACTATCAAGTACAAACTGCCCCATGTTATTTATTAATTTTTGTGATGTTATAAAATGTTGATTCAGAATCAGATTCATTTTTATAAACATGACAACATCTTACTTTTTTTTTTTTTTTGATTTTTTTTTTCAGGTTATTTCTACTGGGTCTAGACAAATTTGGTAAAGGAGATTGGAGAAGCATATCAAGAAATTTTGTGATATCAAGAACACCAACACAAGTGGCAAGCCATGCACAAAAATACTTCATTCGATTGAATTCAATGAACAGAGATAGAAGAAGGTCTAGCATTCATGATATAACTAGTATCAACAATGGAGAAGTTTCATCTCATCAAGCACCGATTACAGGCCAAGAAGGTAACATAAACCCACCAGGTGTAGCTGCAGCTGCTATGCCAATGGGGGCATCAGTCCAGCATAGGCCGGCTCAGCACCATATTCCTCCTGGTTTAGGAATGTATGGAGCACCAGTCGGGCAGCCGATTGCAGCTCCGGGTCATATGGCTTCTGCTCTTGGGACTCCTGTTATGCTGCCTCCTGGTTATCATCCACCTCCTCATCCTCCTAATGTTGTTCCTGTAGCTTATCCTATGGCACCGCCGCCGACAATGCACCAATAACAATGCCTTTTGATTGTTGTAAATCAGAAATTTGCATTTTAAGTTTTGGGCAAGTAGATGGAAGAGGGAATGAAAAACAAAGCAATAGAGACCCCATCGTCATTTAGGAGCGACAACCTTTCTGCGAACTTCAAATAAAGATCAGACTCAAAACATTGCTCCTGTCTCATCAAAATTGTTTTTATGTTCATGTATATTAAAGCAAAATTATCTCAATAATGTCTTCAAATTTGGGTTTGATGCAAAAATTTTGAGGGTTTAAATACCAATTTGTTTGAAACAACATATATTTGATGAGAAAATTGATCATATTAAAGCTGCTTTCTGTTGTAAATTGTTAACTACAAAACTCCATGGGAGTGGCGAATTTTCAATGCACCCAATACATCTGTTCCATCCAATAAAATAATGCCACAAGCACATCGGTTAACTGACCATGGCCATCTTAACAAATGGGTAAATATATGGTAGAATCAGTCTCACTGAAAGAAGCAAAGAGTAAGACCAAACAGAAAGAAGATTCTTCAATTTCTGCGTAATTCGCATTAAATAGGTAAAAAAAAAAAAAGACGAGAAAATGTTTGATCTGACACAGAAAACTTCATGGTAAACCCTAACTGGTATACAAAGATGAACAAAATTACAGGTTAAAAGGGATGCACATAGACATAGCTAAGAAACTATAAACCACCTAACCCCTTCGATTTTACTCGAAGATGCCCTTTAAGAATATGATACAATAACCTCTTTCTTCCCCATTTCCACCATAATGGTGTGTCAGCCCGCCATATCTTTTTAATTTGCTTTCCTGCAAGACGAGGAAATACAAATAAGAGATCTATTACTGAAAATGTTTAAAACTGCGAATTGTGCTAAAGTAAAATAATAAAAAGGCAGATGTTCCAACCTATCCATGATGTACATTTACAGACTCCCCACGTTCGCCTTCTCTCTCTATGCGTAGGAATATGTGCTCCTCTCTTCTAGTGTCCAATTATCAAATAAATTAATTCTCACATCACAATTATGAAATACTAAACAGTTGATCAACTAACTTGAACCATCAACATTTAAACCACAAGAGAAGTTCAGAAATGGGTTCCTCACTTGTGTTTTCAGCAGTGTCTATTTCCCACTGTGACTGCAAGGTTGTAAAGCGGGGTGCCAGAGAAGGCCAGAAGTTCATCTGGATCTTCAATACTTCCAAAACAGTTTGCAAGACAACTTTGGAAGGAACACAGTGGTCTAATTCGCATCCACAATTTTCACCCAGCAGTACCTTTATTAACAGAAATTATGTCAAAAGATATTGCATTAAGAAATAATTTGGATGCTATGATTTGCACATCAATAGACAGACACATAAGACAACAATATACCCATATAACCCAAAATCCAAGAAAAAGAAAAGGCTAGATTCACTTACAAGGCATGTTTTGTTACAGGGTCATGCCCTTTGCCCTAAAGAACATAAACTATCATGATAGTATATATGTTTTTGAAATATGAACTGCCCAAACATGCAGTGAATCTAGTAAGTAATGTTTGATTTAATTCTTTTTTTTTTTTGGTTAAAAAAAAGGAACAAAAAATGGAAGGACTTTTTACTGGGTATAAGAAATAGAGCTATAGGTGCTGTCCAGGTGAAAATCTTTACTTACAACATGTTCATTTTTCAGGAACTGAAAACAACGTTCACCTTAATTACTGAAGTAGCAGAAGCTGATACTGAACGGAGATTGTAGCTGCAAACAAATATATAGCTAATCTAACTCCTCAATTCAAAGATACAATTTAAACTCAAACGAACTGAAAATAATGACAATCAAACAAAGACCATAAGGTAAACCACAAACCGTCCCCTCTAGTACAACAAGTAACTTGCCACCAGAGAGACATTCAGCATGTGTGTCATCAGTGCATATCCAGCCGGAGTTACCTGCAATAACCGAATTAAGTTTAAGTAAGAAATCAATTATTGAAATGGCATAAATTTAATAACTTTGTAAAAGGCATCCAAATTTAAAACAACAAAATAACACAAACCATTTCCAGTTACGTTAAAATTTTAAAATTTTCAACTTCAAGCAAACTCTAAACAAACCCAAGATAAGTGAAAGGGAAGGACTAATACAGGTGTTACTTAAACCTTTCGTGGCTCTGATAGGCAAGCTTAGTGAGCAGTGTTCACAAGAGACTTTGCAGAAACAACTGATTGACTAACAATGATGCTATTGAATTGAATGATATAAAATGAAAGAATAGAATATAGTGTAGACAATTAAAAAAAAAAAAAACTTACATTGCAGCAGCCTAGAGGATCACCACTTGCCGCATCAAATCCAGCTGATATGATTGTGAAATCAGGACCAAACTCAGAAGCTGAAACAAAATGTGGTTAAAAAACCATTAACTAGATTGAAGTACTAACCTAAGTAGTAATCAAATGCAGATGATTGTACTTGTTATGACATACACAACTGGTTACTACATACACTATATATGTAGCAAAGGCTACCCTCCATGGAAAAGAGGATATAAAAGCATTACATAGAAAAAATAGAGTTATCTACACAGAAAAACTATTATGTAAATTGTGTGAAAATTTCAAAGCACAAAGGCAAATCTGCATTAATGCTTATGCATACACAGCAAGCCCATAAAGTGAACATTGTGATCAATACATGCCAATGTCATACACTTCACATTACACAACAGACACAATCACCAATATTTCCCTCCCAATCAAATTGTTCTCTCTAAATCAGCAGACCAAAAAACTGAAACCTCAATATAGGATCCAACACACTTTTCCACACAATAGTGGGCATCACAATGCATAATTTACATACTCTTACACACCAAATTGTCCTAGTGTAGTCAAGCAGTTGTGTTCAGCTAGCACTGTACCTTATGTCTCATATGATCACATCTAAATCAGTATTTGGTATGTATAACAGTAAATAATCCAAAAGGCTTGTACTACAAAGCTATAAATCTTCTATTGATGACACTCTAGTATCTTGAAACCAGATAATAATGCATGCAAAAGCCTTCTTCAGCCCTGGGCTAACAGATTTTTATGCAACAAACAATATTCGTTCATTTTGTATGCTAAGTGGTCTTTTGCAGAACATTGGTTAGCTGAGGTAGCACATAGGTTGCCAAGACTGACCAGCAATGAAACACGAACATTTTTTATCACGGACCAAGGTATAATAAGATGAAAGATGCATGTATTTCGATAATTGGTTCACTAAAGGTTTCTGCACTATGATCCAGATACCAATAATAAATATCTTCAAGTGAAAAATAAACATACAAGGACAGAAATTA
>CP135557.1:2327846-2345962 GCA_032402905.1 Khaya senegalensis | reverse complement strand
CACAACCCACACAACCCCTCCCCTAAAAGAAAAAAAAAAAAGGTGTTTTTTCAATAGGTACCTCATTGGCAGCTCCGGTACCAGGATAAAACCTTCCACCCTCATGCCCGTGTAAAGAGATGTACAAAACCTATAAATGGATGAGTGAAATCAGCACTGAAACTTAAAGCCAGAAAAAAGGTAGCTTGAATTTCATGCAAAAGCTTCAACTTAAGCAATTTGTCCACGAGAGCATGCAATGGAGGAAGCAAAGAATTAGTGCAATGCAACATTCAAATGCTTGTAGTATACTGCTGATGTTTTCTCACATTATCTTTTATTGATAAAAAGCAAAAATGGTTTGCATTAACAGAAAAGTAGATTTACAAAAAGTGAACAAGTGTCCTCTAGCCCAGAAACACTTTACATTATTGTTTTATCAAATTATCAGTGACTGGAATTTGGGGGAGGATAAAAAAAAATTGTTACATTAACAACGATTTTTCAAAATATCAATTATGATTATAACCAATGGTTAATAATTTTAAGCTGTTTATAACATGTCTCGTTGAAATTGGCTTACTATTCCTCATCCAAAGGTGACATAAACAACACTATCCTACATGCTCTAAAACATAAAATAAAGAATACATCAATTCAAATAAATGAGTAGTAAATTAAAAAGGTCATAGATATTTTGGAACACACCGACTTGTTCCGCTCAAATATTTCTTGGGTGCCATTTCCATGATAAACATCCTGCAATAATCAACTAAAAGAAATTACTTCATAAATTCAAAACACATGACAATCATATCCAACACTTTGTAGGGTCCATCCGGTCAATTTGTGACCCTTGAGACAGGTGAAAGCAACTTAGCATCACAGAGTATATAGCAGAAAATTACCCAATCAACAATTAGAACCTTCGTTGCATCTGCAGCCTGAGCTGATAAAGCAGCAATTGCTGCATTATTGTGCAGGCAGAATCCCATTGCCTGTCTTACACCAGCATGATGGCCAGGAGGCCGAACCTGAAAATTCAAAGTACATTATAGATAAATAAACATTGAAAGGAACAAATGCATTAAAGATTCCATGTACGTGCAAATAACAAATTATCCATACCAGAGGAAAACCATTTTTGGCATGTCCAGAAAAAGTTTCTGAAGCAAGATCAGCACACAAACCTGCTGCAAGCCTTGCAGCACATGCTGAATGCTCATTAGCATATGTGTCGGGAGTAAAATAGCTAACAATTAGAAATAACAAGTTAATCAACTTAAATCCTGGATCAATAGACTTCAAATCAAGGCTATAAGGGTCCTGATCATCGTTTTCCCAACCCATACCAAGACTTAAATTGTTACCTCTTCCTCATTCTACCAAGTCTTTCCCACTACCTCATCTTACCAGACGAAATTGGATCAGATTTCACCACTCGACCTGAGGTCTAAGCTCTTTTAATTCACAAGCTTTTGTTTTTCATTGTTGGGCTTCTAACCATATAATCATGCTTTCTACCCTTTGATAAATGTACAGCTTATGTACAATTTCCACAAGCACTATGAATTTGTTATTTGCAACTTTTTTTTTTTTAGTAACAACACATCATTGCCTTCAAACTAAGTATATATTAAACACCTTCTGCAAGTTCTAATTCAAAATTAACCCCACTGTGTTTATCTAGACATTACTTCCAATTCCATTCAAGTCAACCACATCAGCCACAAACACATGTATGTATGTGTGTGTGTGTGTGTGTGTGTGTGTGTGTCTATCTGTCTGTCTGTTTGTATGTATATATTGATAAAGAGATAGAGCTGAAAGACAAATTTAAAAAGAACAAGAAAAAAAGGACGACCGGTTGACAAATGTAGCATAAATTTGGCCTGAAATGTCTACAGCTTCAATATGTTCCGCTGAATGGACCTACAGAGTCCGAAATGGAAAGGCAAAAACATGACAAATTTATCACCTAAGTAATAGCATCAAAGCAGCATATGTTAGTGTCATGGCACCACCCAGCCTCAATGTTCACAAACTGTCAAACTCACTTCCCCTGGACATACATTTCTGCTTAAAAGTTTCAGAGGATGAACATCTAATACAAATATAATGACAGGGTATTCAGACAATAACATGATCCCCATATGCTCAATTTAAGAAAATGGCTACCAACCATCTTAAGTTCTTCTCGTGTAATTTCTCTTCCAGAAATCGGGTAGCATCTTCCAGGAAATATACCTGCAAAGGTCAAAATTACATTTTGTTGTCAATTTCTAGATGTGAGGATTAACGGGAAGTGATAAAAGAAGAAACATACAGCCAGTAGACCATAATTGTCAACAACGACTAGATCCCTAACCTAGAGTAGAAATTAGCATGAAATAAAATAACAGCAGTAGCAAGGCTAGCAGCTATAGCTCGAAGATGATCTGGTCTTTCGGGATGTGGATGTGACTTCATCTCAACCTACTCTAGCAAAGAACAACCAAGTTATAAAACAAAAACAAAGAGCAAATTACTAAAATTAGAACAAAAAAGGGATATGAGCTGCAATCACAACAGTACAAAGTAATGTACTTGTTAACTGTGAGTGATCTCAGAGAATAGAATTCAACGTAACGTCCTAAATTAAAGGAATTTGTTCTTTTTCCGTAAAACAATTTATCATGGGATTAGTTTTGATCATCTGAAGTTCACAAAAGGCATTTCAATCATCCTTAAAGAAGAAAAACGACAGAATACAATGACAACTTCATTTTCAGTGATAATCAGTTGCTTTACACATGAAAAATGAATTAAGGGATTTAGAGAAAATTTTAACATTTGATATTTTGCTTTTGTTTCCTTTTAAGAAGATGAAATCAACAATGTACATGCAGATGCAAATGCACATTATTACGAAACAAAAGGCATTATCCATGCCAATCTCAACTCAGGTAGAAGTTTGAACAGATTATGGTGGATAGCAAAACCATACTTCTGAGTGTAGCAACATTCTCTTATCAAACGCTATTGCCGTGCAACTGTTGAGAAAGATATTCCAAAGTGCAAGTCTACAGACAAGACAGGAGTAAGTGTGTGGGCATTAATTCAATTATATCATATTATAGTATCCTAATTCATACGGGGAGAAAGAAAGTCAATAAGAGCGTCCAAGAATGCCTCAAAACCTTAAGATAAAAGTGTTTAAAACACCTGAGAAAACCTCTTTAAGTGCAAAATCAGAATCAGATAAATGCTATATTGACAACATTATCTTCAATAAATAAATAGCAAGTAGAAGGCTATTTAGAATGATTTAATCCGGAAATACGAGACTTGTCGAAATATTGGTAGAAATAAAGATGGAATCAAATTTCAGCCTATCAAATTTTAATTGAACTTCAAGAAAATTTATTTCAAGCTGCAACTAAAATCTAGAATAATTTGTTCAACACAATTTTGTTATGATAGATTCAGAATTTGCTCACTCAAAACCTTTTGGCAATTGAGCAAAAAATAATTAGAAGAAGAATAAGAAGTACAAGACAAATTCAAACATTTACATAAAATATATTAAATGACGCAGTGAGGCAGTGAGATAGTAAAAAAAATGATAAATTTTTCAAAATTAAAAGAAATTTTTTTTTAATTATGTTAAAAGTTATATCGAATTAGAATATGAAATCCTAATAATTTTAAAATATGAAATCTTAATAATTCTAAAATATAAAATTTCAATAATATATGAAATTCTAGTAATTTTAAAATATAAAATTTTAATAATTTTAAAATACAATATTCTTGCAGAATTTCTAAATTATTTCTAATTGCTTACTGCTTCATTCTCCTCCGCTTGAGAAAAACTCGTCCTCAAGTATGCTACAATGTTTGGATATAATGGTTTTCCTAATATATGAAATGGATAAATGTTTGCTACATTAAACGTTTTGGAAATGTCCATTGACTCTGGTAGATCCACAACATAAGTATTATCATCAATTTTCTTCAAAATCTTATAAGATCTATATTTCTTATGCTGCAATTTGTTGTAAGTTTCTATAGGAAATCTTTATTTGCATAGAAATATTGCATAGAAATACCATTACCTCGTCTCTCACTTCAAATACTTGCTTTCTTCGATGTCGATTTGATGTTGATTCGCTGTCTTATTATATCTAACATTATCTTGACTCAATTTTTGCGTTACTTCTGTTTGAATATCCTACTACTGATTAGCCATGTTTGCTGTAGTTACATTAACTCCTTGGCCCTTAGGTAGTTTCACTAAATTAAGTGCATGATATGATGACTTCGTGTACTCAATTGAAAATGGAGATTTTCCTGTGGCACTGTGCATGACATTATTGTATGCGAATTTTGCCTGTGTTAATGTAAAATCCCACTACTTTGGTCGATCTCCGCAAATATTACGAATCATATTACCTAGTATTTGGTTTATTGATTCGCTTTGGCTATCTGTTTGTGGATAAGTGTCTCGATCTGAAGTAATGGTCTTGGTTACTTCATGTAAACGAACAACTTCTTTGAAAAATAGCTTAGCTATTCTGGTTGCATTTGAGATTTTTTTGCAATGAACAAAACGTGCCATCTTCGAAAATCTTTCAACAATCACAAAAATAGAATCCATGCCTCTTTGTGTTTGAGGCAAGCCTAACACAAAAATCATAGATAAATCTTTTCAAATATTTTTTGGAATAGGTAAAGACATATACAAACTAGTGTTTTAAGAATAACCTTTAGCGATTTGACAAACATAACATCGTTGCACATAATTAGATACATCTCTTCCTATATATGATCAATAATGCCTTTCTATCATTGCTGCCATTGTCTTATCATGTCCTAAATGACCAGTTAGACTTTCTCCATGTAAATCTTCAATTACTTTTGATTTAATTACTTCTGGTAGCTCATCTGTTGGTTGCAATGCCTTTATTGTCAAAACTGACTTCACAATGACTACGTGTACCTCTTTTGATTCTTTAATTGCTGCATTCATCTCATGAGTCGATTGTGTAAGTGTAAAAATAGTTCACCCTTTTATTTTTGAGACTTTGGTTTCGAAACCTCCTTTCATTGGTAATAACATAAATTTTATACCATTCTTCTCTAACTTGTAAATATTTTCTCATTTATCATATTGTGCGGCTACATCAAATTGTCATGGTCTACCAAACAACAAGTAACACGCATCCATATCCACTATATCATAATAAACCTCATCCTTATATTTACAGATAGAGAAAGATACTTTACATCATTTAGTTACTCAAATCTTTTTAGCTGCTTTGATCCAATCAATAGTGTATGGTTTTAGATACTTCTCTATTTGTAACCCAATGCTTTCTACCATTTCTTTTCCAATAATATTTTCGTAATTACCACTATCAATGATAACGTTAAATAGGTGGCTAGTAATGGTACACCTAGTTCAAAATAATTGGTGCCTTCGAGTCTTATCTTTTTGTTTTGGTGTTAACACCATTCTCTTCACCACATAATTTTGACAATCCATATCATTATTCTTTTCATATTCTTCAGTATCTCTATCTAAACCATAATAAATTTTATTTTTCTCTTCTTCTTCCTTTTGGTCTATAACATTAATAACTTTTCTACGGGGACAATTATTAGACCTATGATCAGGTTGATTGCATTTAAAACATTTTCCTAAAATAGGTTTAGCATATAGATTTTCAACCTTAGGCTTGTCCTTAAATTCTATCAACTTCTACTTTCCAACTGTTTTCTCCTCTTTGTATCGATCATTACATGTAGGAATGTCAAAAGTTGATTTCTGCCTGTCATTAGGTATTTTAGAATTATTTTCGCCACAAGTTTTACGACAAAAGTCTGATATATTCTTCTTTTGTAATGCTGACTCTGTCTTTAATGCAATATTGTGTGCTTCTGATAAAGTGCGTATGATTTATACCATAATTTTGTCATGGATAATTAGTTTTAAGCTGTCAAGATACCTTACAACTTGTTGCCCTTCTGTTTCACTTAAATCATTCATTTTTGCTAACCTAAAAAACTTAGCAGTATAATCATGGATAGACTGTTGCCCTTGATGGCATCTCTGGTATTTTTGGAACAAGATTTGCTCATAGTTAGGAGGAAGAAAGTCTCATTGTAATAGCTGCTTCATTCTATACCAAGTCCTGACTAGTGATTTTCCCTCATGGTATCTCCTATTTTGTAATCTCTCCCACCATGCAGAAGCCCCACCCTTTAATTTGCATGCAACAAGCCTCACTCTACTTTCTTCTGAAATCTTCATATAATCACATAATCTATCTATTTCTGTAATCCAATCTAAAAACTCTTCAATATTTAAACTCTCATTAAAACTAGGAATATCTATCTTTAATCGGTATTTGTTGGAATATCTATCACCATTAAAATAATCGTTGCCACGTCTAATTGGTGCATTTATAATATTTCTTGTAGGCACTTCTAAATAATCTTCTTCTTCTTCCTCATCTGAATCTTCTATACGAGTTTGCTATCTATGTCTGTATATAGGAATAGGTTTGCCAATAGGTTGTTTGTGGACTACATCTTCCTCAATACATGGCCTTTTAACACCATGGTTCCTGTTGGCACTAATGCTTAAAGTATCAAGTCGTCTACAATTTCTTCAAAATATCATTCTAAACATTGGATTTTGTGATCTAGTCGTTGCTCTAAAGTAATCAACGCACCTTCTTGACCTTGCGTTGCAAGTTATGAGATCTTAGTTCTTTAATCTACGCCATGAGAACTGTCACTGTTTGCAACTAAGTCTTCTGTCATTAGAGAATGATAGAAACCTTACTTTTATACCAACTGATGCAGCGAGATAGTAAAAGAAATGATAAACTTCTAAAAATTAAGGGAAAGAAATTTTTAATTATGTCAAAAGTTACATTGAAAAGAATATAATAACTTATTTATACTAATCCTAAAACATAGGTCCTAATAATATTAGAATATGAAATTTTAATAATTCTAAAATATGAAATTTCAATAATACATGAAATTCTAGTAATCCTAAAATACAAAATTCTAATAATTTTAAAATACAAAGTTATTGTAGAATTCCTAAATTATTTCTAATTGCTAACTGCGTCAGTAACACAATAATGAAAATGTGCATACATGAAATAATTCAGCAATAAAATCTTATGAACTAAACTTGGTAGCAAACCACCTTTGTATTTTCCTCTGACTTATAATTCAACATCAATTTGACCTTGTAAAGATGCATAAAATTCATGCCTTAGGATACTAGATTCCTAGTGTTCCCCATGTATCTACAGGGAACATTTACATTAAACCATCTACAGACAGCAACATATTCTATAAAATAAATAGTTTGCAAATGGACAAAACATATGTTAGAGTTGCATTATCCAACTCTTTTTTTTTTTTTTTGTGAAAAAACATTAGTGACAAATGTTAAAAGACTAATTCCAGACAAAAGTGTAATATAATTAACATACATCACAATGGACAACATCCTCAAGTTTGGTCATTGTACAATTGGTGCAAAATCACTTTATATTCTTGATGTGTTTTTGCATGGGCTTCCTCTCACTGTCATCTTCATCATCATCATCATCGTCAACGGGCTTTTAGTTGTACATATCTTGCAGAGTCAATTCTCTCTGCACTCTTGCCTTTTTCTACAGAGTAATAGTGAAAAAATGGGATATATTTAAAGTACTTGGATATAATTCACAGCTAACATATAAATATATTTCTTACGTGAGTAGCATATCCTAGGTTTCATATACGAAAACAATATCAAGCTATGTGTTTACATCTACCACTTTAGTTGCATCACTGCTGCATATCCCTACCATTTGTTCATTAGTACAATTCTCATCAAATGGAGTAGCAATGGCTCTGTTAGAACCATGTTTTCTTTTACAGTCTTGAAGTGGAATTTGAAAATTTTCCTTGTGAATACTTTTCTTAGCATCCCTATTTGCTACACGATTTGTTAGAAATGCTTCTGTAATCATATTTTGTTCAGAGTTCACATGAAAATGTGTTCTGCCAAAATCATCCTTCATTAAAATTCCCAATCATCAGCCAATAATGTTGATAGAATGTTGAACATACTAAAAAAATATATGATTCATTTCTTTTCTACTAGACATCAAAGAAGAGATACGTTTGTTTTTCCAGAGTGAAAAATTTATTAGAAAAATAAAAAAGGCAAAGCTCAAAACACAGAAAAAGAAAAATAACTTACAGTTAGAATGGCTTGAAAGAAAAGGAAAATTTCCTAAATGAAAAAATAAAGTGCAAGAAAATTATATGCAAAAGGAGCACTAGAAACTAAAAGGGCGTCATCTATGAATTTGATAAAAGCAATAATGACTATTTGTAATGTAAAAAAGCCATTGTTTCATTAGAAAATGACATGGAAAATACTACTTTGTAAAGAAACACAAAAATGCAAGTTGAAAAAAATGTCCAGTCTGATACAGGGAAAAAAATTTGTTTTTTACCCTTTATTTTAAATCTTTTTTCCCCTTTTCCAATTCATCATTGCTCTGTAAATTTAAGTAAAGATGCATTTGCAAATTCTTCAACTTAAACTTTTTTTTATTTCTAATTTTATTTAGGAGTAAATACATGTTCTGACACACAATGGACCTCAAAGCCTGGTCGACTTCTCTCGAAGGAGTGAGATTTACCACCCAACAAGGGTGGTTTTCTTCTTCCACTTAATTTTGATAGCAAAGAGTCTAGAATGTTTAGTAAACACCTATTTTTATTTAACAGCTAATATCTATCAACTACCACCTATTTATATTTAGTAAAAAGTGATTCCATTTCACCACAACTATGGATTAAAATCCACTATTCCTTAATCTCAAATATGCTGAACTTTCAAAATACACAATAAATTTAATAGAGTATGCTTCAAACTTCTTCTTCTTCTTCTTCTTATTGATAAAAACTTACACAAAAAGACTAAGCATAAATAGCTGATAACTAACCCTTGTTACCTTGAAAAAATTATAAAAAGGAAAAACCCATTTAATCTGACTAATAAAACTTGAAAAGAAAAATTATAAATTTGAACTAAAAAGTGGAAAACACTGTACATAAATGGAAACGAAGTTTAAAAAGAGGAAAATTTCAAGTATACATTACATTCTACTAAAAATTAATTTCAAAAAAAGAAAACTTAATATGTACGAAGACAAAGGTATTTGTGTGTGGATCATTTAAAAAAATAGATTAAAATGAAAAAACTGGCCGATAAACTAGTGAAAATAATTTAAATGTAAAGAGAAAGACAAAAAAAAAAAAAAAATTGAAATATTTAAACTTATAAATAACAACAAAGGTTACTGTAATCATAGTTACAAATTCAGAAATTTTGAGAGTTTTTGACAAAAATAACCCCTTTTTACTCTCCATTTATGTTTATAGCTGAGGCTAAAATTTTGTTACATTTAGAGCCAATTGTTTGATTTTCAGACAATAATACTTTTGATACTTGTCTTTGTATTTTACATGTAGAAGAAGGTAAGTTTATTAAGAAATATAAAAAAACAAAAAAAAAGGCCAATAACCCATAGTTTTTGTTAATTTTTATTGAGTTTTGATTTCAAAATGTTGTTATCACTCTAAGCAAATATTGATCTACCAAGTTCAGAATAAATAGTTACAATCAAAAAGTTGTATTATTAATAACAAGTATGTTCTTTATCTCAGGTGAAATAAATAAATTTTTTGTTGTATTTTGTTTGCTTGGGTTTAGTTTTATATTAATAGAAAGCTTAGAAATGTGTTTAGGTTATATGAATGTTTACATTCTATGTTTAGATCTATTTTGCTATATAATGTGGTATTTTTGCAAAGAATTTGATCGAAGAGGAAGATGACAAATTGTCGACAGAAATAAAAATGTCAAGGAGTACATATATCTCGCTCGATGAAAATTGTTTTAGGAGATATACAAATCCTCCAACGATTTTTATTATGGAAGATGATTTTTTCAACTATCTCCCTTCATGATAATTATCGAGGGAATTTGTATATTTTTCTCAACGATTTTATTGAGGGAGGTTATTTTTTCAATTATCTTTTTTGATGAAAATCGTTGAGGAAAATATAGAGATTCCCTTGACCAATTTCATTAAGAGAGATAGTTGAAAAAATTATCTCCCTCGATAAAAATCGTTGTGGGAGAAATACAATTTATCGATATTTTTTTTCTTTAATATATACATTTATTATAATATTCTGTTACCTTTTAAAAAATGAATGTTTGATATTTTTTTTTCACAGATAGTAGAAATTTTTTTAATGATTGTTTATGAAGATATAAGGAAGAGTTTACCATATGATGGTGAGACTTATAATAGTGGTGATATATTTAGCTTGACTATAGATAAAAATATAAAGTATCAAAAACTCGTTAACCAATTGTATTCTTTATTACAAAAAAATCCATATGAGTTTAGTATTAAGTTAAAAGTTATGTACAATTTATTGTGTGTCTTCATCCTTTTGGCATTGTTCAAGACCACCAGAAATATGAAAAAATACAGATGTTGGTTTTTGGTTGGTGTGAATACTTAAGTTGTATCATTTGAAAGGTTTACACCACTATTTGTTACATTCGAGTATTAGGATATAGTAGAAGTAACAGAGGTGTTGCCTTGTGTACAAGTTGCCCAATTGCCTATTTCTCCAATGCAACATAATTGTGCAAATTTATTTGTTTCTTCAACTATTAGTAACCAAGTCAATGCCACAGTTCTTATCATAGATATTTATATATCATACTCTCCAATTCAATATAACGAAGATTCTACTGCTGACCATTTTGAACAAGACAACGAGTAAGAAACTAACCCACCAAATGGCACATTTCTTGCATCTAGAATGCAGATGTGGTTCACATCATTCTATCTTTGTTCTTTAAATTTATGTGCCTTTCCAACTAATGTTTGTGAAAGATATTTATACGTCAATGCTTATGACACTGTGCCTCAAGGATAGTTGTTGAAAGTATCCAAATAATCTATCAATTGCATCACGAAAGGATAAACTTTTCCCTGAGTATCCCTTCCTAATAGAAACCTCTCCACACAGAAAACCAATACCATCTTCAATATATCCTCGTTTTCTATGCTATTAAAATTTGTCTCTTTAAAGAATTTGTCTAATTGATTTTCTCCTATTCTTTGCACCATGGGAAAAGAATTTATCTTGTAATCAATGTATCTTCTTTCTTATTTTTGGAATCTGTTTACTCCTTAGGTAATTATTAAAATTCAACTTAGTTATCATTCAAATTCTAATTTAAAAAACCAAATTAGTTGGTCAAATACTAAAAACTATAGTTGTTGCTCCGTTTCAAAGCCAATCACGTAAACGTCCCTTAACAACATATTGTTAACTAACATGTCAGAAAACCTAGATTTTTGCAATTGTAAAAATTTCTTAAAGCATATTTAATAAGAATGAGACAATTGTTGAAAAAAAATCTGATTCTACTATCTTTAATCTTCTATTTACCGTACCCATGATACGTGTGCTAAAATTACACATACAAATATAGTATAAATGTAAGTATAAATAATATTGAGCTATGTCATAACAAAATATAAACTAAAATCAATTTTATTTTAAGAAAACATTATTCTTAACCATATAGCATAACTACATGTAATAAAACTAAAATTATTTTCTAGAAAAGAAATTACTTGACATTGTAACATGCAAATATGTGCATTTCTTTCTTTCTTTTCTGTTAATATTGATACAATTTTTGCTCAAATCTATTGCATATTAATATTTTTTCTTGTATTAAATCATTTGTTGTTTTGATATTAATATATGGTTTGTAACTCCTGCTTTTAAGAATTAATCATGCACGCGCGCGCACACACACACACACACACACACACATTACCTTAAGCGTTTCGAGCTTGAGCACTTCTCGCTATACCTTTGTCCATGTTTTTACCTTTACAAATAACAAAATAGTTTTATATGAACTTTTAGTATCAAAGTCATTATAACCTTTACTACTTTAAAATAGCATAACATGAATTATATAACTTCAAATGATGCAAGACTAGTGTCATATTAAAAGTAATTTGATCAGGTTTTCATTCATATAGGTCATAACTACCAATTCACAGTAAATTAGTACAATTTTTTTTATAAACTTGAGATAATGCACTACAGTTTTTTTGCACTTAGTAATAGGCAGTATTTTAGGTATAACTCACAGTAAAAAAATTCTAAGTTGAGTGTTATTCTTTTCTACTAGTTCATAATTAAATTTTCTTTAATGTGTTAAATTTTTTACTTTGAAATTTAATCTAAGATAATAGTAGTGACAATTCAAAGTTGACTATTCCTGTTCGAGTTTGACAACACTTTCAAAAAAGGTGAAAATTTTTGAGTTTCATGCATATCTATGGCTAAGCATACGTTTTATAATGATATTATATATTCATAATATTATTATTAAATCACTTCTCAGTCGATAAAATCACCTTTTTTTTGCTAAGTATTTAAAAATCTTCTTATTTAATCACATAAATTTTCATAGTGTAGATCACCCTTGACTTGTAGTTAATAACTCGTGAATATTGATATACAATAAATATTCAGTATCAATAATATCTTTCTTACCTATCAAATATTTTATTCAAGGTTTTGTACTTTACTCAACTTATTACATAAAAAATAAATATATACATATAGAACAAACTATTATTAGTATATGGTATAAATTCAATAGTATTTTAGATATTTTACATATTTGTATCATATTATTTTTAATTTATATACCATTTGATTATTTGATTATTATATATTTGTGTGTTTAATAAATATAATAATGCCGTTAGAATAATAAGTTTAATTAATTGGATACTATTTTTAAATATCCTTAGTCAAACATTGTTGTGAATAGGATAACAATATATATTTGTTATGATATGAGATATGAAATCAACATATGAGTACAAGTTAGTAAGCTAATGTATTAGCTCAATTTATTATAAGAATGCCACGTGAATCATTATATGAGTGTCATAAGTAATTCTTATAGTGACAATGGTATATGTGATCTTTAAACTTGAGATCACCATAGTTTCTAACATAAAAAATAATATATTTTGATATTTTTAAATGTTATCTGTAATAAGATAGATTATAAAAGAAATAATCAAATATGTCAAAATTCATATAGATGGGTATGTATGATCAAAATATGATTTGTTCCTTCTATATAATGAAAGTGATATTTTGAATTTTTTAATTGAGTGAAAATTTTAAAATGTATGAAAATTTAATAAAATAAATTTATTAAGAATATCAAAAAATATAAAATTGAACCACATGAGAATTATACATTTTATGTCTTGTATTCAATTAATATATTTGGGGCAAATGGATTGAATTATAAGATAACATTGGTTACAAGTAAGGTAATGTCAAATCACTGACATTCTCATCATTTAGATAGTCATAATGTATTTTTAGGTAATGTTCATTATTTGTAACATTAAAATTATATTTTAATTTTACTACCATTACAAGAACTTATTGTACAACACATTAATATAAAAAATAATACATATATGTGTGTGTGTGTGTGTGTGTGTGTGTGTGTGTGTGTGTGTGTGTGAAGAATCCTAAAGTGTTTAAGATTAATTGAGCTATTTGGGTATTAATTTTGACTGAGTCCATTATATAGAAAATTGACTAAATTATTAGTGTCTATTTTACTAAATAAATTAAATTTTATAAAAAAACTCAAACAAATAGTTTAAGTCCAAATTAAAGATATAAAATAATAATATAAATATGTGATATTTGTGTTTTTAGATGGGTGCATAGAGTTTATTTTTACGTCTTTATTTTTGAGAAGAAAAGAACGCACAAAATATCACACACTCAAATTATAGTAGTTAATACTCTGAATTAGATTTTTGATCGTGTAGATATCATAGAGACGTAGAGACAATTGATTTGTGTTTGTGATTTAGCAAAATCGTCTAATAAAAGGTATGTATATATTTATTGCATTGTACTATATACATAAAATAACACTAGAATTTATTACAGAAATCTTAAAAAATAAACTATTTATTTTATGTATTTTTCAGTACGTATATGTACTAGTTTGTTTACAACTATAGTTTATATTTCTACAAATATAAGGTGGGTACAAAACTTTATTTCCCTTAACAAAATTCATTGAGACACGAAGGTAAAAAAAAGTTTCTCTCGATGAAATTCGTTGAAGGAAAGAAGGCTAAAAAAAAAAGAATTTTCCTTAATGAAATTTGTTGAGAAAAAAAGGCAAAAAAGGGGCCACACTCGACAAAATTCGTCGAGGTAATAAAACAAAAAAAAAAATGGTATTCTTAATGAAAACCATCAAGGATGCTTTTTTTTTTTTTCCACCATAATCCCTTAACAATTTTTGTCAATAGAGAAGCCATTTTGCCTTTATTCGCTTGATGAATTTCATCGAGTGTGGCACTATTTATCATCATCTTCAAAACTCCATTTTCAAATGTTACAAAATCTCTCCAATCTTACATACTAAATCAAAAACAACTCAAAATTATATGCATAAAATACTATAAATTGATTTCTAAACCTAATATTATCATTTTCTAACCCTAAATCAACAAAATGGCATCAACATTTAGATTTTTCATAAAACAATGACATGAAAATACCTGATGTGGATAGAAAATAGCATTGATTTTCTTCATATATATTGTTCTTCTTTAAACGCGGGTGAACTTAGCTTCAATTTTGCGATTTTTTTTCTTTTTGAATTTTTCCTTTCATGGTTTATTTGCTTTCTTCTATGTTTGCATATTTTGTTTCCCTTTTTTATTTCATTCCACAAGTGTTAGAAGAATAAAAAATTAAATGGATCAAGGGCATTTTTGTTTGGAAGTCAACCAATTAGCTCCAAATATAAAAAAAAACTTTAGCCTAAACTATAAACATAAATCGAGGGTTAAAAATGGCTATTTTTGTCAAAAATTCAATTTTGAGGGAGGAGAGTAGTTGGCTTCTTAAATTATATATTTTTTTATTAAAATGTTATTGTTAAAGTGAACTCAGTTACTAAAATGATTTGTTTTACTTTGCAATTCTTTTGTCCTATTTGTTTTTATATGTTATCGCTTATATCTTTAGTATTTTCATTTGAACCTATGATAGTTTGAATTCTTTTCAATTATACTCTAGTGATTTATAATCCTTGAATAATAGTTAATAGATTGGAAAAAAATTCTTGTTAATTTTTGTAATTTTTCATCAAAGAATATTTTGATAGAGATTTATGATTGTATGTAAGGAAATCTTTAAGCAAATATATTGAGCACAAACAATCAAAATAAAATTTAGATTTAAAGTTCTTATGGATTAAATACATAAAAAATATTATCAAGTTTTTATCATAAGGTAATTTCAAGATTACATGGAGTTAATTTATGGAATATTTATAATTTTTAAAATTGTAATGGGGTATTTTTATTGATATGGGATAATTATAGAACATGTAGGGTTGTGTGTACTAAGTAGTCCCTATTTTATTTCTTAGTAGACTCGCCTTTATCGTGAAAACTTCGATAATAAGTGAGACTTGAAAAGATAAAACTAAGGGTCAACTTGTGATTCTCTCATTTTTATGGGATTAAAAAAATTAGTATTTAAAGGATAAAATAGCAAAAGAAGCTTGGCACAACCCAATGGTGACCATAAATGTGGAAATGAAATTAAATCGTAAAGCGATGTTGTAATTATAATTATCGCAAAATATTGGTTTAACTATTATTTCATTATATTATCTCTCACACACTTCAATTATTAACTCAACATATTGATTGTTAGGGTTTAACTAAATATTGAGTATTAAGATAAGTGAAATCTACTGTTCTATTCAACTTAGATCGAGAATACTAATGTCATGAACTGACAGGCCATATGTAATACCTAGAACATCCGTGAGTAAGTCATGATTGTCATATTACATACTAGTTGATAAATAGTCGCTAATTGAAATTGAATAATCATTCTGGGCATTAAATAATCATATTTGATCATGGAGTTTACTTCGAAGTTATAAAGATATTGTCAAATTGGTAAAAGTGTACATGTGTACACATACATACTTCTATCTTTTTTGAATTTAATATTATTATAATTAAGCATTCAATCTCTAACTTAAGCATGTAAGGATTATTGTCGAGCATACCAATACCTTGGATCTTAATCATTATGTAGGAGAAGTTGAAGAAACTAATGATTAAGAAGGAAAATGGAGTTTTTTTTACAACGAGGATCGAAGATCGAGAAGATTAAATTTATTGACAATTGGTGCTTAAAATCTAGTAGACAACATCTCAAGATCAAATTAGCTAATTAATACAACTCATTTTCTTTACAATAATTTTGAATTTATTTATTATAATTATTATAATTATACCTTTTATTTATTTATTTTTTTAAATTATAATTTTTCTTTTGAAAAGTGAATTTTGTCCTAAGTAAAATAGTATAGTTGTTTTGACGACATAAATAAAAGGTTAAGAAATAGATTAAACAATGTTAAGCATAAAAAATTTTATACAAATTGATTTATATAAATTAATATGTAACTGCTATATTATTATTATTATTATTATTATTATTATTATATATTTTATATAATTTATATATTTTTTACTTTGCTATATTTTTATTTGTTCTCATAAAAATATAGGACATGGAAAAAAAAAATAATATTGACACATTAATTTGTATTAATAAATTTGTATAAACATTTATATTTGTAACACTATCGAAACCAATTTATTTTTATATCAATGCAAGCTCTTTATATTTTTGTCATTATCAAATTCACCAATTATTTTAAAGTAAATTACTCAAAAATAACCAACAAATGCAAAACCATAAATATAAAGAAGTGGACATATGTCAATATCACTCTACGTTTATTATCTAAGATAATTACTTTGGTTGAAACCAATCAATTTCACACACATTGTTGATCAACAGGGTGGCTACGTTATCTTCGGGTAATGTTACATCCAAGCTCGTGTGGCCCTTCAATTAGTTTTAATTTCATCTAACGACTCAAATCAATTTTGAATTTTAAAATGAAAGAAATTGGCTATCGGCTACAATGCCAAGAAAAAACCTATTTGGTTCATTTTTTACTTGACCCTTTCCTTTCTTTAAACCTTAATCCTAATGGAAAATTTTTCAAAATAACCTTATTTTAAGGTTTCTTGACTTTTTTAATCAACTCTAAATCAATCTTACCAAAATAACCCGATTTGTCTATTTTATCCTCACAATTTAATTATATTTATAATTTTACCCTTCAATTAACTTTTCACCTTCACTTTTTTCACCTTCTTCACTTTCTTCACTCTCTTCATTACCTTCATCTTCCAAAATATACAAACTGCAGTTAATAAATTTCCGCAATAAAAATAAAAAGAGGTTAGTATTATTTGCATTATTAATTTATATTTTATTAGTATATTTTTTTATTTATAAGTGTTAATTTTTAATTAGTTAAAATGAGAGAATAATTATAGTTATAAGGATGATAATTGTCAAAATTAATAGTTAAAATAGGTAGATATTACAAAATAGATGCCTAAGTAGTTAAAAAAATTGAAAAAGGAAAAAAATTTTGATATTTAAAGTGCAAAAATGGGGTGAAAATAACGAAACCAGAGGAGGAAGAAAAACCAGCCGGGTGCGTGCAGTGTATGTGCTCCGGCAAGTGGCCCAAAACTGGGATGCTCTGGGTCCATGCGCACAGGCGCTTGCAAACTGGGCCTGGCTTGAATTTGGCCTGAGCCTAGGTTCGAGACGAGGGCGCGTGGCTTGCACGCGCCTTCGCACGTGGACCGAGGCCACGTCAGCCTTTGGCCCACGCGCGAGGCGCGTGCAAGCCACGCTCCCCGACTCAAACATAGGCTCGGGCTAAATTGGGGCCGGGCCTAGTTCGCTGGGCACAAGCGGGCATGTGCATGGCACATGCCAGGCCATTTTTCCCTTATAATTTATATTAATTATTATTTATGTTAATAATATTATCATTTATA